>BQNB010009244.1:0-41182 GCA_026074375.1 Tanacetum coccineum | reverse complement strand
CCGACGGCTTAACGCCAATCTCGTATCACACCTTGTTTGAAGAATTTTAGAGTTGTTTGCAAGGAGAGAAGCTTTCATTCAAACAAAACACCTCAAGTATCTTCAGTTTTTGCAATCACATCCACTTTACTGTCTATTGAACCCAATGATTCTCTCATAATAGGGGACGACCACCCTAGTATTTTTAGTACTAAGGAAATTGTCCCAATCCCAAGAGAATCTGAGGAAACATCCAGGAGTGATAGTAAGAATGTTTTACCTTCATGTGATGATTTTTCTTCCATCAAAGATCCACGTGATGATTCCGTGACTTTCTCTAACCCTCTTTTCGAATTTGATGTCAATTTCAATAACCCTCTTTTTGATGAAGAATTAGAGGATATCGAGTGCAAGGATTCTTATGATTCCAACCTTGATGAGTCGACTTTCCTAGTCACACCTCTTTCTGATTCTAACAAAGATGAGAGTCTTATTCCAAGAGACGACATTGAGTTTCTACTCCACGATGATCCGTCTACTCCTTTGAAAAGCGTTGCTTCCATTCTCGAGGGATTCATCGAAGATCCACCTTTCGAAGAGAATGAGTTTGATTTGGAATGTAAAACGAATGATGAGGCTGAGTGTTTCAATCCAGGAGGCGATAATGATGAGATCGATGCTTTTCTAGCTATCGAAGTTCCTACGTATATTGAAGGATATTATGACTCGGAAGGAGACGTAACCTATCTTGAGAGTTTGCTTAGTGATGATACTACCCATAATCTTTATCCCGAAGTGTTTTTCGATCATGAACCACAACAACTTAGGAATGAACCAGAGAATGAACCTTTGATAACTTTTTCTCCCAAGAGTGATCCTCTTCACCATGAGTTCACCGGTGAACTTATCACGATTCCTCCAGGAATTGTTAGAGAGCACGAGGATTACATCAATCGAATGTCGTTGCTATGCAGTAATTCATCTTCCCAGTCACCGGAAAATTTTCATACAATCATCGAGTCTCTTCCTACATCTACTACTCTCATTGAAAATAGTGACCCTAATAGGGAAAAGATCGATATATTTTCCGGACCAGATGATTCAATACCACCAGGTATTGAAAGTGATTTTGACTCGGAAGAGGACATTATTGACAACTTGCTTAACAATGATTCCACTCATGAATGTTTAACCTTCAATATTAAGCCCGATGCACCAATGTTAAACAATGTTGATGAGCTTAATAAAGATGAATGTTTTTACCCAGGGGGAGGTGAGATTGATGTTGAAGTTGACAATTCCTTCACATATGTCACTTGGATTTTTCTTCCATATCTCACCTACCACGAGGTTTCTCCCTTACCTTCCTACACCAAAAATAAGGACACCATTTTTGACCCCGGCATCTCCACTTAGAGCCAGTGGCATCTCATCAGGATGGAACTTTCATGTGCTTTAATGTTTGTTCAAACATTAATGAAAGCCCGATTGACATTTTCTCTTCCATTTACTTTCCCTAAGGATAAATGAATTCAGGGATCGAGTCAAGCTATGTGACTCGGTTACCAAAAACAAAGCGCTTTGTGGGAGGCACCCCATGCTTATCCATTTTCTATTCTCTTTATATTTTCTAATGTGTTGTGATGAGGCTTGTACTCTTCCATTCTTTGTGTTTGTTGTTTGTACGTGTGATTGTTTGCAGGATTGATCCCAAATTTTCTGAAGACTCTCGTGTTCGGTGATTTGTCCAGGTCCACTCGAGCTTCCTAGCCTTTGCTTGCCATTAGTTTGGGGACATTCGATATCCTAAAGATTATTATCGTCTAACATTTATCTTTTAGCACACTTAATAAACGACTTACGATATTTGTGATACTTTCTTCATGTTTGAGTTATACATTAGACTTTTTGAGTTCTAGTATGGGGTTTTTAAGTCTTAGGCTAGGAAACATTGAGGACAATGTTTGATTTTAGTATGGGGTAGTATATCTTCGATATGATCTTGCCTACTTTTACCTGTTGTTCTCACGTACCCCGTTTTCCCACAAAAAATTTCAAAAATATGAAAATTTTAAAAATTTTCAAAAATAAAATAAGTGTTTTTGTCACAATTTTAACTTTCCTGCTGGGTAGAATAAGAGTAAATTTTGACCCGATCGAGCGTGTTGAGCTCTAGCTTGTTCCTTAACTTTTAGGCTAAGCGTTCGCGAGAATTCGCGAAGAACGAAAAATGATAGAGTTAGGTATGAGTAGGATGCTAAACAAGGATTATTTGGAAATCTTAAGAGCTCATGTATGTAACTTGTTGCTTTTTCTCCCATAAGCTCTTAACCGGAATAATATACGTGCTATTTTTGGAGATTAAACTTAAATCAACAATTTTTATGTAATATATAGCAAAAATTTTAGTCTTAGTTCAAATTTATACTTGAATTTTTCAAAAAGAAGTCTTATATATATATATATATATATATATATATATATATATATATATATATATATATATATATATATATATATATATATATATATATATATATATGATGATAAATAAAATAATGAAAAAATTAAAAATATTATAATAAAAGTTGTGGGTTGATAAAAGTTTACTACCTCTTGCCGGCTCACAACCGATGTGGTAGTCTTCTAAAGAAAGCCCATAGTAAGAATAAAAATCCGAGACTGATAAAAGTTTGCTGCATCTTGCCGGCTCACAACCGATGTTGCAGCCTTCTAAAAGGTCGAGGGTTACAATTGCATAAATGTTTAATAGTTAAGTATAAATTAATAAATTGATTTCTTTTTGTTAAATTCAAATATGCTTTTGCACTTTGACTATTCTATTTTATAAGCTATGAATATCCGGGAAACCTGAGAGTTTTTGAAACCTAAGGTCCGTGAGTCCCGATACTAGTCTATGTGGGGTGTCAAAAGCCTGGTCACTTAGCCGCAAGGTTGGGATGTGCCGAGACGAAAGTCGCTACATGGGATGATCTCGCCTTCAAACTCATTATTCTTAGGTGGAACGTGAAGCATAGTATGTTGCAAAACGTTGATCCATGGTTGAAATTCAAAATAGCACACTCACTTAAGATATAATAAATGTCAGGAGTAAAAAGTTCACAAGTTGCCAATATGAGTAGTGTTAGCATCTTTTCTGATATTTAGCTGTGATTTCGTTTTAAGCTTGGTTTGGATAAGTGAAAAATTGGGGACGATGAATTTATCCCTAACAGTTATGAAAATAACGAAAGTCGAAATAATCTCAGATATATATTAAAAAAAAGTTTTAGAAAATGGGAAAATGGGGTGTTTTATAACTTATGATTTCTTAACTCTCTCCACAAAAAATCTTTGCTACTTTTCAAAGGTTTGGTTTGGGGAAGTTTTGAGGTATTTGGTTATAGAGCATATAATATTGCGTGAGGACACGCAATCGCTTAGTTTGGGGAATTTTGATATGTGTGAAAACACATATCCGTTTTATACCAAAATAGGCCCTAAAAAGACAAAATTGTGCTTAAAATGCTTGTATATTGCTTGTTTTGTCTTTGTGATTATGTAGGTACGGATATTGCGAATTTCACAAGAAAACGGTTAAAATTGGACAAACACGGACACGGGAAAAGAAAGACAATACGAGAGCTGGGAGAATGCTATTAAAGGTCAACAAAAGTCAACCCTTGGTCAACACTAGTCAACACATAAAATGATAAAACCTAAATTTCCTAAAACAGTCCCTCAAAGTTAAATCAAATCACAAAATAAACCCTAACACCGTTATCTTTTTATTAATAAAAGATAACGGTCATTATCCTACTTATAAAACCAAAAACCAATCCCTGTTACTCAAGCCCGAGCCCAAAAACTTGCCAGGCCCAAAACCCTTTTATAAGTCCAAAGTTAAACCCCGAGTCAACGAAGTCAAACACCCTTTTATAAAAAAGGTAAAACGCAAGAAAAGAAGTTGTTACTATTCACCTTCTTCACCGTTTTACCTCGAGCTCAAATCAAAGGGGTAATTTAAATTGACAACGTAGCTACGCAATTTAAGTGAAAAAGGACACCTTGGCAGAGTTATACATCACCAAACGCTCCCATTGGTGGAAACCCAAAAGGGAATGACACGCGGATGCAAGGAAGCACACCAAGGAATAGGGTTTTTACACTAAATCATGCCTAAAAGAAGCACAAAGGCCTCTGACACATGGATTACCACGTTGGCAATCCGTGTGATCAAAATCTAATCCAACGATGGAGAGAGAGCATCCAATGATTGAAGGAATGAAAGGACAGGATTTATAGGAGCATCTACCAACCTCTAAGGCCTAGAAGCATCTCCTGATGGCTATAAATAGTCCATCACATTCACACACACGATATCTAGTTTTTTTTAGCTTTTGAACTTTAGCTTATGTAATTTTCATAAATTAGCTTATGTAGTTTTAATTCAGTTTTTAAAAGTTTATTGTAATCTCAGTTTCAACATATTGTAATCAGTTTTCTAGTTAATGAAATCATAAGTTTTATTTTAATAATCTATCATAAGCTTTTTACTCTCTCAAAGTGTTGTTCTGTACTTGTTACATAAGCTCCTAATAAGCTCATACAATTCTCTGAGTCTATAAGCTCAGATTGAGCTCATATAAGTCATCTAATCTACTTAAACTCCTAAAATCAGTCTAAAACCTTTGCTAAATGGGATTAAGCTTCTTGGATGATGAGCTAGTAATGGAAGAGCTTATGGGACACTACCAGCTTATCCTTGGATAAGCTAGAGCTTGTAGACAGCTCAATTGAGCCTTTATTGCCTTTGTTTAGCTAAGGTTCCTTGTAAGTTCATTTACTCTTTCTGTTTTAATTTTCCTAGCTTAATTTTGCTTAAACTGCTTATAGTCTAGCTTATTTGTGCTTATTATCCCCCCCTTTTCTATTTGTGCTTATTTGAATAATGGGAGGCAATTATCTGTTTTTAAGTTTTATAGTTTAGATCTTAGATTTCTTAGTTTAATTCATAAAACTGTCAAAAACTAAAAAATATTAGCTTAACTTGTAGCTTATTGTTTCTAGCTTATTTGCTTTTAGTTTTATGTTTATTAAGGTTGTTAAAATCCATTTGTTATCTGGTATTTATGATTTAAACTTTTAATTTCTTTTTCATAATCAAAAATGATTTTTAGTCTAGTTAAAGGGGTGTTTGGCATAGCAGTACTAACTACAAGTTAGTACTGCTTGTGGCCTTTTGGTCTTTAAAATTTGTTTCTAATCTCATATAAGTCTATTTTAGGTAGTTTTATAAGCTAGGTTAGAAGTTATTTAGGTTTTAAAAGGTTAATCTAGTAAATGTTCAAGTCTGATTAGGTGTAGTTTGCATATTAAGCTCAAATCATTTCTATTAAGTGCATTAGGTGTTATTAGTTTTAGTTTTTAGTTTTATGCATGTTAGAATGGTGTCAAAAGTTCTGCATCAGTAGATTTTGAATTTTGAATCTTATGCTTGTCAACTGCATCAGATTAGGAAGACAGTTTTAGTCCATTTGCTAGTTTTATTTTCAGTAGGTTAAAATAGCATTTAGCTTTTGATTTTCAGGTTATAAGTAGCTTTTAGGTCATATTTCACTAGTTTAGACTTAGTTTTCAAAATCTAGCTTATCTTGTCATCTGTTTTTAGCTTTTAAATAAGCACTTTGTCTTTTCAAATCCAAAGCAAACTCAGAACAAGCTGAGTATTCTGTCTGTATTTGTTTAGCTTTTTCAATTAGCAAATGAATTTCAAAATAAATTTCAAAAGTAGTTTTTAGGAGCTTATTAATAGTAGTTTTATCTAGTTTAGCTTATAAGTGCATAAGGTTCCAAGAGCTTATCTAAAATTAAGCTCAAAGTCTGCCTTAGGGACTGTTTGGTTTCTAAGTTTTCAAAAGAGCTTATTTAGTCTTTTAGCTTATTACTTGCTTATTTTTACGTTATGTATTTTGCTATTAGCTTAGGTTTAGCAGATTATAGCTTTAAGTAGTTAACTTTAGCTTATTTTAGTCTACAAAAAAAAAAAAAAAAAAAAAAAATAAAAAAAAAAAAAAAAGCTTATTTAGTTTTCTATAAAAACAAAAAAAATATGCGTAAGTGTTTTGTCTATAGTTATAAGCTATTTTATAGCTTCTGTGGGCTTTTTTAGAAAAAGTTTGTATTTTATTAAAATTGGTTATTTTTAGGTGCTTAATAACTTTCCTTTTATAAGTTTTTCAAAATAAAAAAAAGGGGAAGGTGGAAATCGGGGGTGAGCAAGACTCGAACCCCCGACCTCAACACCCTCTACCCCTTTTATAACACCACACCACACACTCCACTACCACTGCGCCCTTGGGTATTTTTCATTTAACTTTTGCACAATTTAATTCTTATACACATTTTAGCCCTTTAAGCCTCATAAGCTGTTTTAGTTATTTCGTGGGATTATTCATTAAAGCTGGGACCTTCAAACTTATTTTTCCTAGGTTTTAATTAGTATAAGCTATTTTCTGTATTTTTTCTAGAATTTTTATAGATAGTTTAGTATTTTTAAACATTTATTTTCATTAAAAACTTTAAAAATCATAAAAAATAGAAAAATAATCAAAAAAATATATATCTTTTTTAGAAAATTTTCTTTTATCGTAAAGTTTCTAGGAAAATTAGTTTTGCCTTCATAGGGTTTAATTTGCAAAATTTCGATTTTTAAAGAACGGGATTCGTTCCCGTTCTCATTTTTCGTGTTTTAAAGCTCATTTCAACTCCGTTTTTGTTCTAGTTTTCTTTAAACTTACTTTTAAGTCAATTAGAGTCTATTTAAAAAGAAATTTTCAATTTAGGGTAAATTTTAGAAATTTAGGGTTTCTAATTGCTATTTAGGGTTCCCGTTTTTCGTTTTTAGTTAAAGTTTGATTTCCCGTTACTTGTTTTTGTGCTTAATTGTTATCATTTGCTTATTTTAATTTGTAGAAGTAGATAATCAAATCAACCTTTGTCTTCAATTAAAATCATTTTCCGAACATCAAACGTGGTTTTAATTTCACAAATCGTTGGGGGATAACGACCCGGGAATTATACTTCCCGGTAAATATACGTATTATATTATATATATTTTTGAAGATTTTCTTTTTTACCTTTGTCCTCAAGGGTAATTTGGTAATTTTCCAATATATTATATATTTTATCAATACGTATGTTGCTTTACTAGCAATCAGGCATAGAATTCAAAGAATGAGTTTGTAATTTAATTTAATTGTTTGGTATCAGATTTTGCAATTCGCAACAGTAAATTTCTATCAAAAGTTCATTCCACGTAAGTTAGATAGGTATCCTTTTAATTCCCATAAATTAGGCCCATATATGCCAGATTTAATGCAAAGATTCTTTACGTGTATGATTTTTCTACAAACTAGAGCTTCCTAAAAAGCTTAGTAGTATCCACATTTCTAATCTCAAGAAATGCTTATCCGATGAATCTTTCATCATTCCAATAAAAGAACTTTAACTCGACGACAAACTCAACTTTGTAGAAGGACCAGTGGAAATTATGGATCGTGAAATCAAGCAACTTAAGCGAAGTCGTATTCCTATAATCAAAGTGCGATGAAACTCTAAAAGTGCGACCAGAGTTTACATGGGAACGCGAAGATAAAATTCGTGCTAAATATCCTCATCTGTTTTCAATCATCTCTTCGAAATTCAATTAAATCTCGGGACGAGATTTCTGTAAGGATGGGGGACTATAACAACCCGTAATTTTCATAAATGTAAATATCCATCTATTAAGTTAGATGATGTACAATCTATCAATTATATATGAACTCACCTTTTTCAGGGAAATTTTTCGCTTTATTACATTACTTACTTTGCCAATATCTCGATGTACAACATTTCTTGCATAACTAAAGTTAACGGGCTCAGGCAACCTACATATGGCAATCCTATCTTCATATATGTCAAGCAATCATCATAATATATCAAGTCAATATCATAATATCATTTTTACAAAGTACATTATTCCTATAATGTACCATTCGCAACGTTATATCAAAACGGGCTTTAAACCGTTATCGTATGCCTTTAAACCCTAATTCCATGAAGGATTAACATCTAAAGTGAATGCACAAGCTACTAAAGCATATGTACAAGTAATATAACATCTCATTTGAAATATAAAATCTCTTCAAATCAAAGTACAAGTCCTTAAAAGCTCAATATACAAGTCATTAAGTATGATCTCCAAAATAGCCGTTTTACCTCTGTTTTCATTCTAATCTCTTCACCACCACTTGTGTACAAGCTACTACACTCAATATACAATGTGTAAACCCTAATTATTCTATTCATAAGCTTTCATACATCTTTTTGCACTCAAAACCCTAATTCAAAACCCTAAACCCTAAAACCGAGCTAGTTTCTAAACCATGACTCGTTTCTTCATTTTTATCCATTGTAAACCCAAACCAACACTCAATTAAGTTGTAATAACATAAATTACAACATTCTGAATCACTTTCCATCATCATTTCACCATATTAACAACAATATACAAGAAACAAAGCTAGAAAACAATAATTATTCACTAATTGTAACTTTTAACCCGTTTACTCATTTTCTACCCATTTTAACCCAAACCACCTATCAAATTTTGATTATAATCCTTAATATAAGTCTTAGGATTAGTAACCTATCATTCCTAATCAAATGTACACGAAATTCAAGGTTGAAAACCCTAATTGAGCCATAATGAACCCGAAATCAAAACCTTTGCAAAGTGACCCATTTTGAAAGTTATTCTTGCAATGAAGCACCTCAATGACCATGCTACTTCTCTTATAATCAGGTTAAAAGCATCTCACACAAATATCTACTCCATTCTTGGTCTTAAAATGAGCCACATCACCCCTTTTTCTTTCTTTTTTAGCCGCGGCATCAAAGGGACAAAACAGCACACCAAAGCTACTTCCTAGCTTATACAACTCATCTAATAGCTTCTACTCATCACCCTATAGGTCTCTTATGTGTCCTAAATCATATTTAAAGCTTTCCTTGAGCTCTAAAGGTCATTCGACTATAAATAGCAACCTAAACAATTCATTTTTCTTCATCCCCCACTTCCTCGTCTATAACCCTTACATAAAAGCAATAATTTGCTCTAATAGATCCTAAGAGGTCTTAAGAAGGCTCAAGTATAGAAAGTAAGAAAAAGAAACCAAGAAACGAAGCCCGGGAGTCGTTATTCTAGGCGTACGAAGCTAAAAGTCCCGATTCCGACCCGTTTCTAAGCTATAAGCTCAAGACCAGGTTCTCTAAGCTTATGATCTGCTTTTATAACGTTATAATGTTCATATGATCTTGCTAAAATCATAATATAAAGCTTTGAACTCAAAAACCTATGTGTTATACCTTTTTGATCCAAAACCGTACACCTAAAACCCTAATTTCATGTTTTTACTTAAACTATGAGCTAAACTTGTAAACTATTGTTATAATCTATCCTAATAAGCTTATATAATGTTAAAATAAGTGCTTTGATAAGTCATGAAAGAATTTAATCTTAAAACCCGTGCGTTTTCATTTTAAAACCCTAATTTGACCCGTTTTACTTCCTAGCTTAACGAATCGTTAATTTAAACTTGCATTGTGTTAAATCTTCATATTTTAGTTTATTATAACTTATAAATGTCTATTGAAATGTTAAAATAAGCTTGCATGGCAATTTGGACATGTTTTGTAATTATAATCCATGCAAGGGGTATATATCGTAATTTTCAGAAACTTATAACTAAAAGGACTAAAAGTGTCATTTTATTAAAGTTATAACTACAAGGGTCTATTATGTCACTTTTTAAAGTACAAGGTTTACTTGGTATATCTTTTAAACTTGAGGGACCAAAGTCGTAAAAGTGCAAACTCCAAGGGTAATAATTCTGCACATTTCAAACTCAAGGGTCTAAATGAAACATTATGAAAAAGTATAAAACACATTCAAAAAAATTACCAAACCTAACTTTAATTAAACGCTTGACGTGCTAAACATTTTCAGATATTAAAATAAAATGATAAAACTGCTTATTTAAAACTATTATATCATTCATCCATCGATGTGGCTTTCAAAAATCATGTCCCGGGATTCATATCATAACCTCGATACTAGGGAGCTACATTTAAGGAGTTTCATCTTGGTATTTACATGCTCAGACTGAGATGTTGGGTTTTATGATTTAAAAGTGCTCTAGCTCCCTCAAACGTTTACTGAATGGACTTCTGAATTAGATGGCCCCGAACGGATGGGGGGGGGGGGGGGGGGGGGGGGGGGGGGTGGGGGGGGGGGGGGGGGGGGGGGGGGGGGGGGGGGGGGGGGGGGGGTGGGGGGGGGGGGGGGTGTTATGATAATTTTAATATCAAAACCGACATCGATATAAAATCTTACATATTCAATCAAACTAAGACTTGACATATATTACCCTAGGTTTCCCGTGACGAAGCCGTTACTTTCATTTCATATACATTTGCTATCAATTTCCCCTATAACGTTCAGGTGAGTTCATATGCCTCGCATTTCAAATCTCTTATAAACCACGCGAGGGGGAATACATGCTAATAAACATGAATGCAATTATTTATGTATTCTCTATCATTTACTAATTGCCTAAAACTAGTTTTCCTTTAAGTCCCCATAATCAAGAACCGTTTAATTACTCTCCGTAGTAAGTCGCGAATGATGTGAATAGAACTGATTTGGCTGGACTCCCCGTTGGTGTAACCCTGTTACGTGTACCTAATTGCACATCATTTAGAACACCCGCGGTATTTTGTGTAAAGGTACCCGCAGGGGCATAACGTATCACTTACCCTAAAGAGCTATGGATTCCATGCGCTAATGCAATAATAAATAAGTTTTTCAATCCTGGGTGTATATCAAACGTAACCAAATATCGCATTTGCATTCAATTATATTACATTATACACCTATGGATTTCCACTCAACCTTTGTGTTGAACTTTTTTAGCATGTTTTATCTCAAGGATAACTAATGGCAAACGGAGAGGCAAGACATGACAAGAAAAAAACCGTTATCATTCAAACCTTTATTGTATCGATTTGGGAACCTCTTGTTTGAAAAACTCTGGAATAAATAATGAATGATACTTATTTTTCATAAACGACTCTTTGATTTCGATTTTTCTATGATAAGACTGTAGTTACCTTGAAGAAAAACCCCAGATTAGCTTTCGCTGCTATATGTAGAAATGGGGGTGTTAAAGATTTGGTTATCAAGAGACAACGTTATAGAGAACACAAGGTTAAAACCTTAACTATAACTACTTTTCCTATTTTTCATCCAAGAAAGTCCTCCGTTCCCTATTATCACCCGAATGGTAAAGTAAAGTTACATAACTATTATATTACTAAATAAATAACTTATGTTATTTACTGCTGGGTTGTTAAGCAGAATGATGTCTTCCTCGACCATCCTACTGCCAATTTGGAGGATGCCTTTTCTTCTAATTTCCCAAACTATTTTCCCCCGGCTTCTCCGGATTATATCCCGACCTTTCTAGGGAAAACTTACTCTAGTGCTTCCAATTCATTTGGAATTGTCCCGCTAACTTCACCGACCCTTTCGTTATTTCCCGATGATCCTTACATGAAAGATTTACAAGCTTTATATACTGAAAAATCACCAATCTCGTCTCCAATTATCATACCCCCTAAAACTCAAGAATTTTTCCTTCCAGAAGGACTTCTTTCAACAACAAAAACATCTTCTTCTACCCCGTTCTAACCTCAAACTTTTGAGATTGGCGAGACCTCTCGAAAATCAACTATTGAGCGACATGAAGAACAAATCCTGGATATCTTAAATAGCCTAGATGCAATCCCCATCGAACGTATCGAGCATATTGAAAATGGAATCGAAGGCCTCGGAAAAGGAACTGTAATTATTCAAACAATGATTATGAAGGCGCTTGAACCGAACTTCAGCAAGCTCATACTCAGATTTCCAAACTCCAGAAAAAGCAAATAAGATGCAACCATAAAATTTCTTTAGCCCGCTATAGGATTGCTGAATTGGGAGAAGTTATCAACGACATGGAAACTCGTCACCAAGCAGACATAGAAAATCTCATGAACTCCATCATCGAACTCCAGAACCGCATGGAATGATCATCCAGTTTCTAGTTTAAATTTCAGTTTTTAGCTTTAACCTAGCCACGGATTGTGGTGTATAAATAAAAACACTTGTCAAATCTTGACTATGTATAGTACTAAGGCAAGTTGTTCTTAAATACAAAGGCAATCCCGTTATCTACCTTGTTGTTTCTTACCACTTTATTCATCTCATCAGTATTCATTATTCATCATTCATTCATCCATCGTACATTCATCATCATACCATAACCTTTAGATATCACCATTGTTAAAAATGCTTAAATGAAGCATTATTCTTTAAGCATTTCAACAATAAGCATTTCTCTTTAATCATTTTAAAGAAGAACAAAGCATTATACTTGTGATATCATTCTTATCTTACGTGTTATCTTGTTTGTAAATGCCTCCAAAAAGAGCATCACAACTGAACAATCCGGCTATGACTCAAGATTACCAATTAGAAAGTTAGTTGCTTGATAGTGTCACACGGCTCGCTTCCTAGAAGATCAAAGCTGCGACAATGGCAAGTGCTAGTAATCCCGACAGGAACACCGGTCCTACTGGAATTCCTGCAGTGAAAACGGGAAACTACAAAGAGTTCATTAGCTGTCAACCTTTCTACTTTAATGGTACGGAAGGAGCAGTAGGCCTTATTCGCTGGTTTGAACGAACCGAATCAGTATTCTCTCGTAGCAGATGTGCCGAAGAAAATAAAGTAACATTTGCTACTGGTAACCTTAACTGCCGAACCTTAGTCCTGGTGGAATGCATTGCCCAGCCAATGGAATATAAGCAAGCCAAACAATAACCTTGACTGAGCTAAAAGCTTCTGACGAACCAGTATTATGTCCCTAGGACTGAGATCAGAAAGATGGAAGAAGAACTTTACAATCTAATTGTAAAGGGAAATGATCTTAAACCTTATGTTAGAAGATTCCAAGAATTAACGGTTCTATGTCCAAACATGGTGCCAAATAACGATAAACTCTTGGAAGCTTTCATCGAGGGAACTACCCTCAAAGCAATGAAAGGAAATGTTACTTGCCTCAAAAAACCTCAACACTTTAAGAAACCATCAACATAGCCCAAAGGCTAATGATCCATAACTAAGCATACTCAATGCAAGTATACTAGCGACAACAAAAGAAATTTGATGACATAAGAACTTTCAAAACAACAGCTCCCGCAGCAACCAACACCTACCGTAACACCAACAATCGCTACAACAATTGCAACAACAAATCCGAAATGCAAGAAGATGGTAGAGCCTATGCTGTTACTCCATCAGAAAATGGTAGGTATGCCGGAGATCTCCCTTTGTGCAAGAGATGCAATTTCCATCACACCGGACCTTGTACTGGCAAATGTAATATTTGCAACAAGGTGGGCCATTTGAGCAAGAACTCTCCGAAACAAAGAAGCCAGCTACTGTAATAATCAACTACCAGTAACAGTTGTATGTCATGTCTGTAGAGAAAAAGGGCATTATACAAATCAGTGCCGCAAGACCAAACCATCAAGCCCAAGGAAGAGCCTACATGCTGAAAGATAGGAATGCTCAACAAGACCCGAACGTAGTTACGAGTATGTTTCTATTAAAATCATGCATTTCGTACAAAGTAATGTTTGAATCCTAGCTGATAGAATCTTTATAACCATATCTCTTGCCACTAACTTAAATATCCGTCTATTACAATAGATACCTTTTATGATATCGAAATGGCTGACAGAAACTTAGTAAGTACAAACACTGTTATTAAAGGCTGCACTTTAACTCTGCTAAATCAACCTTTAGAAATCGATCTCATGCCAATTAAGCTTGGTAGTTTTGACGTTGTCATCGGTATGGACTGGTTATCCAAATATCATGCCAAAATTCTCTGTGTCAAAAAAGTCGTTCACATTCCTATCAACAGTGAAACTCTAATCATTCGAGGTGATCGAAGTAAAACTCGACTAAATCTCATTTCCTGTATAAAAACCGAAAGGTATATATCCCGAGGTTGTCAAGTTTTCATGATTTAAGTAATGGAGAAGAAATCAGACAAGAAGAAACTAGAAGACATTTCTGTAGTCAAAGAATTTCCAGATATTTTTCCTGAAGATCTACCTGGTCTCCCTCCCGTTCTCCAAGTAGAATTCCAAATCGACTTAATCCCCGGAGCAACACCTGTAGCTCGAACACCTTATAGATTAGCTCCTTCATAAATGCAGAGTTTATCTAACCACTTCTAGAACAACCGACCGAGGTTACATTCGACCAAAGTACATCACCTTTGGGAGCTCACTGTCTTATTTGTTAAAAAGAAGGACGGAACTTATCAGAATGTGGTATCGAATTACGAGAGTTTGACTAAACTACCCATAAAGAATCTTATCCATTACGCAAGGATCGATGACTAATTCATCAACTTCTAGTGTTTCAAAGCGTTTATTTTAAAAATCGACTTAAGATCAGTGATCATCACTGAGAGTAAGGAAGAAAGATATCCTAAGACTTGCTTTTCAAAACGAGAAACAGACATTATGATTTCAAGTCATGGCCATTTGGTTTAACAAACGCACCTGCTGTATACATGGATCTCATGAATCGTGTATGTAAACCATATCTGGATAAATTCGTAATAGTGTTTATCGATGATATTCTTATCTATTCTCGTAACAAAGAAGAACATGCAAATCATCTCAGAATTATCTTGGAATTACTTCGAAAAGAGAAATTGTATGACAAGGTCTCTAAATGTGATTTCTCGATTCATATCGTGCAATTTCTTGGACATCTCATTGATAGTCAAGGACTTCATGTTGACCCATAGCCAGATTGAAGCTAGTTAAGAATGGACATCTCCCACTAGAACAGCCCACATAAGTTCTGTCAATTCTTTAGGACTAATCGCTAGTCGGTCTATTATCGAAGTATTATTCAAATTGCAAAACCTTTACAAAATTAACCAAGAAAAAACAAAGTTATATCTGGAGGAAAAACACGAATCGGCTTTTCAAATCCTCCTTAACAAAAACTCTGTGAAGCACCAATCTTAGCAGTACCATAAGGAAACGATAATATTGTCGTTACTGAGATGCATCCTTCAAATGTTAGGAGAGCTGTATTAATGCATAAGAGAAAAAGTCCATTGCTTATGCATCTTGACAACTCAAACCTCAAGAAGAAAAACTATATCCACTCATGATCTTGAATTAGGAGCATAAATAATCGCTCTAAAAAAATTCTGGAGACACTATCAATACGTATAAAGTGTAAAGTTTTCACTGATCACAAGAGCCTTCAACATATTCTTCGTCAAAAAAGAATTGAATATGAGGCAACGCCGATGGTTAAGAATACCGCCAGATTATGATTGTGAGAATTTGCTACATCCTGGAAAGGCAATGCTGTTGTCAGATGCCTAAGCCGATAGAAACGACTCAAACACTCCTGTTCGAGCCAATTAATCATAGCCGTTCATAATAATCCAAAATTACCATCTCAAATTCTCGAAGCCCAAAATGAAGCCCTCAAAGAAGAAAATGTCAAAAATGAGACCAACGCGAATGGACAAACATTGAAATTCGTTCTGATTGAACTCGATGTATCAAAAAACTGAAGCTGTTTACCAACTTTTTGGCGGTTTGAGAGACTTAATCATGCATGAGTCTCATAAATCAAAATATTCTATTCACCCGGGTTCTAATAAGAAGTACCACGACTTAAAGAAACCTATGGTGGTCCAATACATAAGGCAATCATCACAGAATATGTTAGCAAGTGCTTGACATGTTCTAGAGTTAAAGCATATGTCCAAAAGCCATATCCGGCGTGTTGTACAACCGAAATACCTATGTGAATGGGAAAGGGATAACATTGGATTTCAGTAACAAAGCTACCCAACAACCTCAACCTGGACATGATGTCATCTTGGGTCATTGGTCGATCGTCCATAAACCAATCAGCACATTTCATTCCCATTTGAGCGACTGATAGTATGGAAACTCTTACGAGGTTATACATCAAAGAAATAGTCTCTCGACATGGCGTACCAATCTCTATCATCTCGGATCGTGACAGTCATTTCACATCCAGATTCTGGCAATCATTGCAAAATGCTTTGGGTACTCAACTAGACATGAGTACAACATATCATCCTGAAACCGATGGACAAAGTGAAAGAACCATCCAAACACTCGAAGACATGCTACGAGCTTGTGTTATAGATTCTAAAAGGATAGGTGATAAACATTTACCATTGGTAAGAATCTTCCCTACAATAACAGGTTATCATGCCAGTATCAAGGCGCACCGTTCGAAGCACTATAAGGACGAAGTGTAAGATCACCTGTATTGGCTGGGCCGAATTGAGATTCTCAACTTACGGGAACCAGAAAAATACAAAGAAACCACTGAAAAGATCATACAAATTCGTCAACGCTTGCAAGCTGCAAGAGATCGACAAAGAAGTTACGCCAATGTAAGGCGAAAGCCTTTAGAATTTCAAGTTGGCGATCGTGTTATGTTAAAAGTATCACCCCGTAAGGGTATCTTTCGATTCGGAAAACGAGGAAAGCTTAATCCATGATACATTGGACCATTCAAAATTCTTAAACGAATTGGCCCAGTGGCGTACAAACTAGAGCTTCCTGAAGAGCTTAATAGTATCCACAATACTTTCCACGTTTCTAATCTCAAGAAGTGCTTATCCGATGAATCTCTTATTATTCTAATAAAAGAACTTCAACTCGACGACAAACTCAACTTTGTAGAAGAACCAGTGGAAGTAATGGATCGCGAAATCAAGCAATTAAAGCGAAGTCATATTCCTATAGTCAAAGTACGATGGAACTCTAAAAGAGGACCAGAATTTACATGGGAACGCGAAGACGAAATTCGTGCCAAATATCCTCATCTGTTTTCAATCATCACTTCAACATCAAATCAAATCTCGGGACGAGATTTCTGTAAGGATGGGGGACTATAACAAAACCATCTAATTCATAACTGTAAATAACCATCTATTAAGTTAGGATGAATTACAATCTATCAGTTATATATAACACACCTATTCAGGAAATATTTCGCTTTATACTACATACTATACTGCTAATATCTCGATGTACCACATTTCTTGCATAACAAAAGTTAACCGGGCTCAGGCAACACTACATATGGTCAATCCTATCTTCATAATATGGTCAATCAATCATCATAATATATCAATTTCAGATAACAAATATCATTTTTTACAAAGTACATTAATTCCTATAATGTACCATTCGCAACTTTAATAACAAAACGGGCTTTAGAAAACCATTATCGGATTCCTCTAAACCCTAATTCCTTGAAGGATTAACATCTAAAGTTAGAATGCACAACAACTAAAGCATATGTACAAAGAAATAATATCATCTCACATTGAAAAATAAAAAAAAAAAAAAAAGTAAAATAAATAAAATAAAAAAAAAAAAAAAAAATCACTTCAAGTCAAAGATACAAGTCTGTAAAAGTTCAATGTACAAGTCATTAAGCATGAATCTCCAAAATAGTCCGTTTACCTCCGTTTTTAATTCTAATAATATTCACCATCACTTTTGTACAAGCTACTACACTCAAAACAATATATAAAACCCTAAATAATCTATTCATTAATCTTACAAACATCTTTTTTACACTCAAAACCCTAATCAAAACCCTTAAACCCTAAAACTGAGCTAGTTTCTAAACCATGACTCGTTTCTTCATTTTTATCCATTGTAAACCTAAACCATTACTCAAATAAGTTTTATAATAACAGAAATTTTATTTTTTTTACAACATTCTCAATCATAATCCATTATCATTTCTTTTCAGTCTACTACAATTATACAAGAAACCAAATCCGAGCAAACCCTAATTGTGCCCTAAATGTGAATTTTGACACAACCCGTTTACTCATTTTCTACCCATTTTAACCTAAACCACCTCTCAAATTTTGATTATAATCCTTAATATAATCCTTAGGATCAGTAACCTATCATTCCTAATCAAATGTACATGAATTACAAGCTAGAAAACTCAACCCGAACCCTTATGAACACGAAATACAAACCCTTGCAAAATGACCCATTTTAACTATTTTTCTTGCAACCAAGCACCTCAATGACAAGCACCTTACCTCCCTAGCTACTTACAAGCACCTCTATTCAAAATATCTTCCATTTATATTGTTTAAAATGCACTTGATCTTCTTGTTTCTTCTAGTGCATAGCTGCGGCAAAGAAAAGGGTAAACACCTCACCAAAGCTAGTTTCTAGCTTATACACAACATCTACTAGCCTCTACACATCATATACTAGCCCCTACATCTGTCAAGATCAGATCCTATGGCTTCCTTAACCTCCTCACCTTCAAATGACTATAAATAGAAGCCATAACTCTTCATTTTTCTTCATCCCCCACTTCCTCCTCTATAACCCTTACATAGAAGCAATACTTTGCTCTAATAGATCCTAAGTGATCTTAAGAAGGCTCAAGTTCAGAAATCAAGCAAAATAAACCAAGAAACGAAGCCCGAGAATCGTTATTCTAGGCGTACAAAGCAGAAAGTCCTGATTCTGACCCGTTTCCAAGCCATAAGCTCAAGACCAGGTTCTCTAAGCTTATGATCTGCTTTTATAACGTTATATTGTTCATATGATCTTGCTAAAAATCATAATATAAAGCTTTGAACTCAAAAACCTATGTGTTATACCTTTTTGATCCAAAATCGTACACACTCCCGAAACTCAAATTTTCATAGTTTTAACTTAGACAATGAGCTAAACTTTGTAAACTATTATTATACATCTACTCCTAATAAGCTTATATAATATTAAAATAAGTGCTTTGATAAGTCATTAAAGATTTAATCTAAAACCCCAGCAGTTTTCATTTTAAAACCCTAATTTGACCTGTTTTACTTCCTAGCTTAACGAATCGTTAATTTAAACTTGCATTGTGTTAAATCTTCATATTTTAGTTTATTATAACTTATAAATGTCTATTGAAATGTTAAAATAAGCTTGCATGGCAATTTGGACATGTTTTGTAATTATAATCCATGCAAGGGGTATATATCGTAATTTTCAGAAACTTATAACTAAAAGGACTAAAAGTGTCATTTTATTAAAGTTATAACTACAAGGGTCTATTATGTCACTTTTTAAAGTACAAGGTTTACTTGGTATATCTTTTAAACTTGAGGGACCAAAGTCGTAAAAGTGCAAACTCCAAGGGTATATTCTGCCACTTTTCAAACTCAAGGGTCTAAAATGTAACATTTTGAAAAAGTATAAAAACACATTCAAAACATTACCAGACATAACTTTAATTAACGCTTGACGTGCTTAACATTTTCAGATATTAAATAAAATGCTTAAAACTGCTTATGTTCTAATCCTTATATCATTCATCATCGATGTGCTTTCAAAAATCATGTCCCGGATCTATATCATACCACAATACTAGGGAGCTTCATATTAAGAAGTATCAATCTTGGTATAACGTTCTGACTGATTGTTGGGTTTACTAACGATTAAAGTGCCCTAAGCTCCTCAAACGTTTACTGAATGACTTCTGAATTATATGGCCCAACGGTGTTAAGATAATTTTAATATCAAAACGACATCGATATTAAATCTTACATATTAACTCAAACAAAGACTTGACATATTTAACCCCAGGTATGCCCGATGACGTAAGCCGTTACTTTCCATTTCATATACATTTGCTATCAATTTCCCTATAACTGTTCAGGTGAGTTCATAGCCTCGCATTTTCAATCTTTTTATAACCCGCGAGGGGGATACATGCTATAAACATGAATGCAATTATTTATGTATGCCAATTTTCAATTACGTAATTGCCTAAGTAAACTGCTATTGCCTTAAGTCCCTATAATCAGAACCAGATAATTACTCACTTGTCGTTAGCGCGAATGCTGTGAATAGAATCGTATTTGGGCCTGGACTCCCCGATATTGTACCCAGTTAGTATAACCAATTGCACATCCATTAGAAATCACGCGGAGATTATTGGCAAATGTACCCCTCATAGGCTATAACTAATCACCCAAACCACTAAGGTCTTCAGATTCATGAGCTAATGGATAATAATAAATATGTTTTCAATACTGGGTGTATAACACGAAACCCAAATATCGCCTTTGCATTCAAAATATATTACATAAACCTATAGATTCACACATACCTCTATGTTAGACTTTTAGCATTTTGTTCTCAGGTAACTAAATGGCATGGAAGTAGGCAAGTGACATGACGAAGGAAAAACATTAACATTCAAACTTAAAATGTATAGATATTGTGTTATACCTCTCGTAATTGAAAAAACTCTGAAGAAATACATGAAAGCTAACGTTATTTACATAACCGACTCATTTTTTGATTCGTTTATCTCTATGATTATGACTGTTGTACCTTAAGTAATACCCCAGATTAGCATCCGGCTGCATAAGTAAAAATGTGGTAGTTCACAACTAGACCTTTTAAAAATAATTAACTTTTCATTTTTAATTAAACCTAACATTCCCAACAATAGAATTTCATTTTTTCCATATCTAACTACTAGAAACTAATCTCCTCAATATTTACTAACACCTAAAATACGTAATATTTATAATATTACTTACACAATTAACGCGAAACCGCTTCAATCACCAAAATCATTTCATTGTCACCAAAAGTGAACAAAATGAATTCTATAAAATCCAACACAAATCCAATCCCAATGAGACGGTCACACTCAATGGATTGATTATGTAATCTCATATATCTCACACAAACACATATAAACACGTATAAACACATATAACACATAACACATACTTATAGAACAGATATTTAGGTCAGCACTACGTTTTTGACTAACCTGCCAAGCCACCGGTTGTCACAGAGGCTGCTAGGACTATACTAGCTGATTCAAAATTGCCAACAACTTTTTGGGCTGAAGCAGTTAATACTGCTTGTTATGTTCAAAATAGGGTTTTAGTTATCAAGCCACACAACAAGACCCTTATTAACATTTCTAGGTAGAAAACATGCTAAGCATCATGAGACCATTTGGGAGTTCCTGTTACTATTTTTAATACATTAGATCACCTAGGCAAATTTGATGGGAAGGCTGATGAGGGGTTCTTTGTAGGATACTCTACCAATAGCAAAGCATACAGGGTATTTAACAAAAGAACTAGAATAGTAGAAGAGAACATGTAACGTTTAGTTTTAGTGAAGAAAACACCCTAAAATTGCAATAAATAGACCAATTGGTCTTTTTTGATATAGATGCTCTAAACAAAAATCAAAAGAATTTAAGCCAGTTGTTGCAGGGAATCAAACTAATGGTAATGTAGGTACTAAAGAAAACATTGATGCAGGTCTAGATGGGAAGAATATAGTACCTGATCAAAAGTATATACTACTACCATTGTTGACATCTGATCCATCACTCTCTAAAAGTTCAAAGGATTCTCTTGATGTTGGATTCAAACTATTAAGGGAGGAGGAAAAGATAGATTCTGAACATCAAGAGAATGAAGATAGTGAGGTGCCAAATACAGAGGAGCCAAGAGTTAATCAAGAGCAAGATGCAAATGTCAACAGCACTAACAACATTAATACTGTTAGTCCTGCTGACATAGAAAATAATGTTGTTGATGAGAATTGATCTTCCTACTGATCCTCTCATGCCTAATTTGGAGGATACTGCTAATCTTCTAAATACTAGTATCTTTAGTGGTGCATATGATGATAAAAATGTGGGTGCAGAGGCTGACCTCAATAACTTAGAAACAATCATGAATGTCAGTCCTATTCCTACAACCAGGATTTACAAGGATCATCCTAAAGAGTAAATCATAAGGGACCCACTTTTAGCACCCCAAACTAGGATAATGACCAAGTCTGCTCAAGAACATGCTATGGTCAGTTACATCAAAAAGCAGAGGAGAACCAACCACAAGGATTATCAGAACTGATTATTTGCTTATTTTCTCTCACAAATATAACCCTAGAAGGTGACACAAGCTTTGACAGATCCAAGCTGGATAGAGGCAATGCAAGATGAGTTGTTACAGTTTAGATTGCAGAAGGTTTGGACATTGGTAGATCTACCTAATGGTAAGAGGGCCATTGGTACCAAATGGGTCTTTAGAAACAAAAAGGATGAAAGATGAATTGTTGTTAGAAACAAGGCAAGACTGGTAGCACAAGGTTACACCCAAGAAGAAGGCATTGATTATGATGAGGTTTTTGCTCATGTTGCTAGGATAGAATCAATCAGGTTATTTTTGGCCTATGCATCATTATTGTGTACTAGATGGATGTGAAAAATGCCTTTTTATATGGCACTATTGAAGAGGAGGTGTATGTATGCCAACCTCCTGGTTTTGAAGATCCACAGTTCCCTGACAAAGTTTATAAGGTAGAAAAAGCGTTATATGGTCTACATCAAGCTCCTAGAGCCTGGTATGAGACCTTGTCTACCTACTTATTGGAAAATAGATTTAGAAGAGGCACTATAGATAAGACTTTGTTCATCAAGAAGGAAAAAGGTGATATCCTATTAGTGTAGGTGTATGTTGATGACATCATCTTTGGGTCTACTAAGAAGTCTTTATGTACAGAGTTTGAAAGTTTGATGCACAAGAAGTTTCAGATGAGTTCTATGGGGGATCTCACTTTCTTCTTAGGGTTGCAAGTCATGCAGAGAGATGATGGAATCTTCATCAGCCAAGACAAGTATGTGGCTGATTGATATGTGTGAAAACACATATCCATTTTATATCAAAATAGGCCCTAAAAAGACAAAATTGTGCTTTAAATGCTTGAATACTGCTTGTTTTGTCTTTATGATTGTGTAGGTACGGATAAAGCAAAAATTAAAAGAAAACGGTCAAAACCGGACAAGCACGAACACGAGAACGGAAGAGCACGCAAAGAGCCAGGAGAAAGCTATCAAAAGTCAAGAATGGTTAACTTAAGTCAAACCACAAAAAGACAAAACTCCAAATATTTCCAAACCAGTCCCTCATAGTTTACCAAAATTCATAAATAGCCCTTAAAGCCTTAACGGTGTTAACTTCTATTAATAGGAGTTAACACTCGTTAACTTTTTTAAAAAACAAACCCAACACCCGTTATCTATAATAACCCAAGGCCCATTTCTTTTTATATAACCCGAAGTCAAAGCCCAAATATAAGCCAGTCAAACACCCTCCTAAAACGTTTACAGTTTAAAAAAGGCGCGAGAGTCTGTTTTTACTATTCATCCATCTTCTTTAAATTACCAAGAGTTGAAATCAAAGGGCAATTCACAATTAAGGGCTAGAAAAGGCAATTCAAGTGTCAAAGTACACCTTGGCAGAGGAAAACGTAACCCAAGCAATCTTATTGGTCAAGCCCTAATGAAGAATCACACGTGGATCATGAAAGAAACACACGGAATGATGGGATTCGTACTATATACACTCACAGAAGAAGCACAAAGGTGTCACAAACACGGATTGCCACACTGGCAATCCGTGTGACAAAATCTAATCCAACGATGGGAAATAAGCATCTAATGATTGAGAGATGATCAAAGGCCAATGTTGAGAGGAGCGTGTAACTGAACCTGCACCTAGAAGCTTCTGAAGGGGGCTATAAAAGGACTCATTCACTCACATAGCAGGGGAGTCTTTTAGCTTTTAGATTTTTAGATAAATTGTAACTTTAGCTTATTAAATTTTTAGTTTATATAATTTCTCTTTCAAGTCAATGTAATTCAACTTTAATATTTTGTAATGATTTTTTTTCTAGTTAATGAAATCTAGTTTTCCTTTAATATAATTGTCATAAGTTCTCAATAAGCTCAAGTGTTTGTGTACTGTTTGATAAGCTCAAACTAAGCTCTTATTAGCTCTCTTAGTCTCTAAGCTAAGATTGAGCTTAAATAAGCCTTTAACATACTTAAATCTATAAAAATCAGTTAAAACCTGTATTTTATTGGACTTATGAGCTTTTGGAAGGGAAGCTAACAATGGAAGAGCTTCCAAAGACTTTTACTGGCTTGTTTTTAATAAGCCAGAGCTGTGAAATAAGCACTTTGAGCAAATTTAACCTTCTTTAGCTAAGGTTATGTAATGTTCATATTACTCTACTCTTGCCTTATTTTTCCTATCTAAATTTTGCTTATTATCTGCTTATAAAAATCTTGCTTATTAGCTTGCTTATTTGTGCTTAATGTCATCTTATGTGCTTATTAGTTTCATTTGATAATCTGTTTTTAGTCTATTAGCTTAATATTTTAGTTTTCTCATTTGTCTTATAAATCATAAAAACCAAAAAAAAATTACTTAGTTTTCTTAGATCCTGTTTTTCTTGCGTATAGCTTATTATATAGCTCAAATACGGTTAGTCATAAAGCTAATTGCTATCTGTTATTAAAGGTTTTATTAACTAAAATTTAAAATTTCAAGCTTAAATGAATTCTGTCAATATTAAAGGAGTGTTTAGTTAGTATGTTTTGACCATCTAAAGTCAAAATAATTTGGTAAATGCTCTTTGGTCAGTTTGAATTTCATATTTGATTAAGTTTTGAATAGGTTTGCTAGATTAGTTTGAGCTTAAAATAATTGTGAGGTGCAATTTGATCTACCTTGCACTAGGGGATTAATTTGAGTTAAGTTAGAAACAGTTTTTAAGATCCAAGCTTCATTGAGCTTGGATCTTTTTTGAGTTGTGTTTAAACACACTCATTGAGAGTGTCTAGTGCAGGAATGACCCTTAAGGTATCCTGCAGTTCGCGAGCTTCACATAACTCTTGTCTTTCATCATGAGTTTCATTCTCATATTCTATTTCATCGTGATCGTGGTAGGTAATCTCATGGCTTTCCCATCTTCTCCAACCATCATTGCATGATTCATCATCACTGATTAAGCCTTCCATGATAGCTTTATTTCTTAAAGCTTGTTCTTTCAGCTCGCAATCCATCAATGCTTCGTACCATTCATAATCTTGGTAATGGAGCGAGTTTCCAACTATGTAAGCTCCAGGTAAGTTTCCTCCATTACAGTATCCATCATTCTTCCAACTACATGTTGGCCATTCCGAACATCCAGTTTTATAATTGAAGGGCTTACAATAATGCTTAACTGGTGTGGGTTCAGTCCAAACTCCAGTGTCAGTCCATGGTTTCTCATCAACCCATGGTACATCTCTGTTCCATTCATAGATCCAATCATCCTTATATTCTTCATAAGTCTTGAATCCCTCAATGTCCTTAGTAAGTAAGTCTGGATCGATTTGCAAAAGATAGTTAAATTCTTTGAAGGCCTTGCACATAGGCATCTCAAAATCAAATATATTAGTGTCGATCCTAAAGACTTCAGCAACTTCATCTTCATTATCAGAAAACTCTTCATCCTTGAGCTCAACTTCATCATCTCCTCTAATCCAGCAAATCCATAATGCTTTCTTTGTATAATGATCCATCGTCTTGTAGTTAAAATTTTTTAACCTCAACCATTCAGTAAATGCAACATCAGATGGATCATCATTAGCTTTATGCGACACTCGTTGCTCTGAATCTTCATCCTTGTTTGAGTCACTTGGGATGTTAGCAACTTCAACTTCATATGTGAAAAAATCATCATCCATTCCGCTCATCTGGTTGAATTCTTTGTTGAAAACATCAAGTGATGTACCGCAAGTGAGTGAAACATCTTCGTCGTTAAGATCCTCAAGTTTCTCAAAATCTCCTTTAATTACCTTTGTCATTCTTAACTGAAAAATAACCAGAAAATTATTAGTAGAACCAGCGGGAAAAAGGTGTTAAAAATTTTGAGCTTTAAGTTCGAGAGTAGAAAAGAACTTTATTAGATGATCGATATGCCGTATTCAATAGAAGTGAATACACCGTATTAATCAGTTGAATGAATACGCTGTAATGGACAGTAAGTTAGATACGCCGTATCCGATGGAAGTGGATACGCCGTATCGAGTTATCGACTAGAACAATGTATTAGGAAAACAATTAAATTAAACACACAAATATACAAGCAAACAATTAAACTAACAAATATACAAAATTTACAGAAAAAAATACAAGAATATACACTAATCTAATTTACACTACTCCTAAGGGATCTAATCTAATAACCAAAATATAAAATAAAAATCAAGATTAAATTTTACTCCTCGGCAGCGGCGCCAAAAACTTGATGTGTCGTTGTGTGGTGTTTATTTATGAAAGTTCAAGTTTTAAATTTATATTTTGCCGACTTAACCAAAAACAACACTTTAACGGGCAGTGTACCCGGTCGGTGGTAGTTTTGTAGTAAGTAGGGTGTCGAACACTTGAAACGAGGTTAAATCTCTCAATTTATTAATATTTTGGTTATCTAATCTAAGTTAATTCTAGTCTAAGTCAAACCTATGCTAATCCTATGTTAGTTCTAATTCTAATTCTAACAGGTAAAAGGGGGTTTTCAGCCTAAGAGACTGGCACGGGTTTGGTGGTGACTACAATCAATTCAAGACACTTTAACCCACATAAGCAAATTAACAGAAGATAAAAGAGCGGTCAAGCCTTATGATAGATGTTGGGATTAAAAGCCTCTTGATGCTGTTTGGAAGTTACTACTGCTAAGTAGAAGTTAAGACTGTTAAAGTATTAGTTACTGCTGCTAAGTATATATTAGTGCTGTTAGTAATCTTAATAAAAATTATGCTAAGTAGTTAGTACTGCTAGTGTAAGTTACTACTGCTAGTGTATATTAGTACTGCTAGTTACTACTGCTAGTATAACTTAGTACTGCTGATGAAGATTGAAGAAAACTTTCTAAGTAGTTAATGCTGCTTGTACACAGTTAGTGTTGCTGGTACAAAAGTTACTACTGTTGGTGTGAAAGTTACAACTGCTTAAAGATTACAACTGCTGGAAGAGTTTATCCTAACAGATAAGAGATCAAAGACTTATCAGAGAAAAAATAAAGATTGCTTATGTGATAAGTATGAGATATTTTTGTAAAAGATAATTATAAGTTATTTGTTTAGAAGATCATGATAACTTAAGAAAATATTGTAAGCCGGTTAGAACTCCTTTGTGTATAAAAGGAGGTCCTAGGGCATAGAGTTAGAGATCTAGAAATCGTTTGTTTTGATATTGATATAGCTTCAAGGTTTTGTAACCCTAACACTATTAAGAGTGTTCATATTATATTGAGGCTGAAAGTTTGGTAAACTGTTTGTTATTGATCTTATTCATTACTGTTTCATTGAAATTCTTCTTAGTATCAATTAACTAGATTCAGCATAGTCTTTGATATTCACAATCAAAGTTTCTATCATAGTTGTTTTGACTTTATCCAATAAAACTTAGCCTTATACAAGCTAAGCAAGATCTATTCTATTGGGATCAACAAGTGGTATTAGAGCTTGTGAGAAGCTTTGAATAAGAAGAACCTTTACTACATACAAGATCTACTTTTTCAATAAGCAATGGATTCTTAATCTACTCAAACCATTAAGCTACCCATACTCCAACCTGGTGAGTATGATCTCTAGAAGATGAGGATGGAGCAGTACCTATAGTGCATTGATTACACTCTATGGGAGATCGTAGAAAATGGTAATGCACCTATAGTAACAAAAACTGTTAATGGTAAGGAGACTGTTATCCCTCCTATAAGTGTTGAGGAGAAGACACAAAGAAGGGCAGAGTTGAAAGCAAGAATCACTTTGTTGATGGCTTTACCTAATGAGCATCAATTAAAGTTCAACTCATACAAGGATGCTAAGACACTGATGCAGGTTATTGAGAACATATTTAGAGGTAATACTACTACAAGGAAAACTTAAAAAAATCTTCTGAAGCATCAATATGAAAACTTTACTGCATCAAGCTTAGAAGTGATTGAGCAAACCTATGAAAGGCTTCAAAAGCTAATTAGTCAACTGGAGATGCATGGGATGTCTAGGAATGGAAACTCGTTCAAACCAGCAACTCAAACATCAACAAATGTTGATGGTTCCTAAACTACACTAATACCAGGTCTTGTAATTGCTGATGAAAAGACTCAAAATAAGAATGATGTAAAGGCAAGAAGTATGTTACTAATGGCACTTCTTAATGAACATCTGTTGACTTTTAATCAGTACAAGGATGCTAAGACTTTGTTTGCTGCTAAACAAACAAGATTTGGTGGTAATGAAGCCACAAAAAAGACTCAGAAGACTCTTCTGAAGCAAATGTATGAGAACTTTAGTGCTCCAAGCACAGAGTCTCTTGACTCTATTTTTAAGAGACTTTAGAAAATTCTAAGTCAGCTGGCTATCTTGGGTGAAATATTTCATAAGAAGATCTAAATTTGAAATTTTTGAGAAGTCTGCCTTCTGAGTGGAATACTCATGTTATGGTTTGGAGTAATAAACCTGATCTAGACACAATAAGCTTTGATGATCTCTATAACAATTTCAAGATTGTTGAACAAGAGGTTAACTCAAGTTCTCAGAACATGGCTTTTGTGTCATCTCCTAGCAGTACTAATAAAGTTAATACGGCTTATGGGATTAGTACTGCTAACACTCAAGACAGCCCTGCTAGCAATCAAGTTAGCACTGCTAGTACTGCTAACTTCAGTGATGCCATTGTTTATGCATTTTTGGCCAGTCAATCAAACGGGTCTCAACTTGTACATGAGGACCTTAAACAAATCCATGAAGATGACTTAGAAGAGATGGATTTGAAGTGGCAGTTAGCATTGCTGAGCATGAGGACAAGAAGGTTTTTCCAGAAAACTGGTAGAAAGATCACTATCAATGGGAGTGACACAGCTGGACATGACAAGTCTAAGGTGGAGTGTTTCAACTGCCACAAGTTAGGACATTTTGCAAGGGAATGCAGAGGATCTAGGAACCAAGATAGTAGGAACAAGAATCAAGACAGCTCTAGAAGGACTATAAATGTGGAAGAAGCTTCTTCTAAAGCCATGTTGGCTATTGATTGAGCTGGTTTTGACTGGAGCTATGTCAATCATAACTTAGTACTGTTAGTAATCTTAGTGATAAATATACTAACTAGTTAATACTGATAGTATTAGTATAACTTAGTACTGTTAGTATATGTTAGTACTGCTAGTGTAACTTAGTACTGCCAGTGAAGAATGAAGAAAATATTCTAAGTAATTACTACTGCTAGTACACAGTTAGTACTATTGGTATGAAAGTTACAATTGCTGAAAGATTACAACTGCTTGAAGAGTTTCTACTGTCAGAAGGATAAAGATGAAGATAGCTTATCAAGATTACTTACGGGATAAGTATGAGATATTTTTGTAAAAGATATGTATAAGTTATTTGTTTAGAAGATCATGATAACTTAGGAATATATTGTAAGCCATGTAGGAATCCTTGGTATATAAAAGGAGGTCCTAGGGCATGTAGTCATAACACACTATTTCATAGACGTTTTGATTCATAGCTTCAAGGTTGTAAACCCTAGTACTACACAGAGTACTCGTATTATTAATAATAATATTGGAGCTTTTCAGTAATATCATTGTTTATACAGTTTACTGTTTCATTAATATTCTTCTAAGTATTAAAGAGTAGATTCCGCATACTCTTTAGTATTCACAAAGTTTCTACCATAGTTGTTTTGGATTTATCCAAAGTAACTTAACCTTTACAAGCTAAGGAATCGATCTTAAGTTGGGATCAAAAAGTGGTATCAGAGCTTGTGTTCTGAAACTTTGATCTAGAAGAAACTAACAAGAAGAACTCTTTACTCACAAGGAAGAGATGGATCTTGAAACTGCTCAAACCAATACTACTGCAAAGTTTCCCCTTCTTAAACAGGGTGAATATGATATGTGGAAGCTAAAGATTGAACAATACTTTCAAGTACAAGACTATGCTCTATGGGATGTCATAGAGAATGGAAACTCATTCAAACCAGCAGCTCAAACAACAACAAATGCTGATGGTTCCTCAACTACACTAGTACCAGGTCCTGTAACTACTAAAGAAAAGGCTCAAAATAAGAATGATGTGAAGGCAAGAAGTATGTTACTGATGACACTTCCAAATGAAAATCTACTGACATTTAATCAGTACAAGGATGCTAAGACTTTGTTTGCTGCTATACAAACAATATTTGGTGGTAATGAAGCCACAAAGAAGACTATTCTAAAGCAAATGTATGAGAACTTTAGTGCTCCAAGCACATAGTCTCTTGATTCTATTTTTAACAGGCTTCAGAAGATTGTAAGTCAGCTAGCTATCTTGGGTGAAAATATTTCACAAGAAGATCTCAATTTGAAATTTTTGAGAAGTCTGCCTTCTAAGTGGAATACTCATGTTGTGGTCTGGAGGAATAAACCTGATCTAAACTTAACGAGCTTTGATGATCTCTACAACAATTTCAAGATTGTTGAATAAGAGGTTAAAGGAACTGCAAGCTTAAGCTCAAGCTCAAGTTCTCAAAATATGGCTTTTATGTCATCCCCTATGGGCCAGGTTTTTTTTTTTTTTTACTAATGAAGTTAATACTGCTTATGGAGTTAGTACTACTAACACTCAAGTTAGACCTGCTAGCACTCAAGTTAGCACTGCTAGTACTCAAGTTAGTACTGCTAATTTAAGTGATGACACAGTTTATGCATTTTTTGCCAGTCAACCAAACGGGTCTCAACTTGTATATGAGGACATTGAACAAATCCATGAAGATGACATAGAAAAGATGGATTTGAAGTGGCAGTATGCATTGCTGAGCATGAGGACAAGAAGGTTTTTCCAGAAAACTGGTAGAAAGACCACTATCAATGGGAGTGACACGGCTGGATATGACAAGTCCAAGATGGAGTGTTTCAACTGCCACAAGATGGGACACTTTGCAAGGGAATACATAGGACCTAGGAACCAAGATAGCAGAAACAGGAATCAAGACAACTCTAGAAGGATTGTAAATGTGGAAGAAACTTCTTCCAAAGCCATGGTGGCTATTGATGGAGCTGGTTTTGACTGGAGCTATATGGCAGATTATGAAGTCCCTACAAACATGGCTCTTATGGCATTTTCAGACTCTGAGGTACATAATGACAAAACTTGTTCAAAAACCTGTCTAAAAAGCTTTGAAACTCTTAAAACTCAACTTGATGATTTAAGAATAAAGTTTAACAAATCTGAGTTCAATTTAGCTACTTATAAAAGAGGGTTGCATATGTAGAGCGCCATATCTTGTCTTATCTAAAAGCATAGTGTATACAGATCACTCGGCTTTAAAGTACCTTATGAACAAATAAGATGCCAAGCCGAGGTTGCTTCGGTGGGTTCTTCTCCTACAAGAATTTGATATCACCATCCGTGATAAAAAAAGGAAGTGAGAACCTCACGGTTGATCATTTATCTAGACTTGAGAATCCTCATAAGGATGTGTTAGAAAACAAAGAAATAAATGAGAATTTTTCTTTAGAGACGCTTGGTGTAATATCTAGTGGAAGTACCCCTTGGTTTGCGGACTATGCAAATTTCCATGCGGGGAATTTTATCATCAAAGGAATGACGACTCAACAAAAGAAGAAATTTTTCAAGGACGTTAAACATTATTTCTGGGACGATACCTATATTTTTCGTATTTGTGTGGATCAAATTATTCGACGGTGTGTGCATGGGCAAGAAGCTAATGATATCCTTAAATCTTGTCATGAAGGACCCACCGGGGGCCATCATAGTGCCAATCTCATCGCTCGAAAAGTATTTGATGCCGCTTTCTTTTGGCCTACCATATATCGAGATGCCCATATAATGATCAAATCTTGTGATACATGTCAAAGACAAGGCAAAATTTCACAACGAGATGAGATGCCTCAAAACGCTATTCAAGTTTGTGAAATCTTCGAGGTATGGGGTATCGATTTTATGGGACCATTTCCGTCTTCACATGGGAATAAATACATCCTCGTTGCCGTTGATTATCTTTCGAAGTGGGTGGAAGCAAAGGCGCTCCCCACAAATGATGCTAGAGTTGTAGTAAAGTTTTTAAAGTCTCTTTTTGCCCGATTCGGAACACCTAGAGCTATTATAAGCGATCGTGGGACCCATTTTTGTAATGATCAGTTTGCTAAAGTAATGTCTAAGTATGAGGTCACTCATCGTCTAGCTACCGCTTATCACCCTCAAACGAGCGGTCAAGTGGAGGTGTCCAATCGAGGCTTGAAACGTATTCTAGAAAGGACGGTTGGAGAAAACCGTGCCTCGTGGTCCGACAAACTAGATGACGCTTTGTGGGCATTCCGTACCACTTTTAAGACACCGATTGGTTGTACGCCCTACAAGTTAGTGTACGAAAAGTCTTGCCATTTACCTATCGAGTTAGAGCATAAAGCATATTGGGCTTTGAAACATGCTAATTTCGATCTTAAAACCGCGGGTGATCACCGGAAGCTTTAACTTAATGAGCTTAATGAGATTCGTGATCAAGCTTACGATAATTCTTTGATATATAAAGAGAGGACGAAGAAGCTTTACGACTCAAAGATCAAAAACCGCATTTTCAATGTTGGTGATCGTGATCGAGATTTACTTCCTCAACTCTCGTCTAAAGATATCTCAAGAAAGCTTAAAAACTCGTTGGTCGGGGAGGACCTATCAACCATCACCAAAGTTTTTTCCATAAGGAACTGTTGAGTTATCTCAACTGATGGACCAAAAACTTTAAGGTGAATGGTCATCGTGTGAAGCATTACTTCGGAGGGGACTTACCACCAAAGGAAGTCCAGGATCTCCACACTCTCCCTAAGGACGAATGAATTCAGGGATCGAGTCAAGCTATGTGACTCGGTTACCAAAAACAAAGCGCTTCGTGGGAGGCACCCCATGCTTATCCATTTTCTATTTTTCTTTCTAGCTTCTAATGTGTTGTGAGGAGGCTTGTACTCTTCTGTTCTTTGTGTTTGTTGTTTGTACTTGTGATTGTTTGCAGGATAGACCCAACTTTTCTGAAGACTCTCGTGTTCGGTGATTTGTCCCGGTCCACTCGAGCTTCCTAGCCTTTGCTTGCCATTAGTTTGGGGAAATCCAGTATCCTAAAGATTATTATCGACTAACATTTATCTTGTAGCACACTTAATAAACGGCTTAAGATATTTGTGATACTTTCTTCATGTTTGAGTTATGCATTAGACTTTTTGAGTTCTAGTATGGGGTTTTTAAGTCTTCAGCTAGGAAACATTAAGGACAATGTTTGATTTTAATATGGGGTAGTATATCTTCGATACTATCTTACCTACTTTTACCCGTTGTTCTCACGTACCCCGTTTTCCCACCAAAATTTTCAAAAATATGAAAAATTTTAAAAAATTTCAAAAATAAAATAAGTGTTTTTGTCACAATTTTGACTTTCTTGCTGGGTAGAATAAGAGTAAATTTTGACCCGATCGAGCGTGTTGAGCTCTAGCTTGTTCCTTAACTTTTAGGCTAAGCGTTCGTGATTTTCGCGAAGAACGAAAAATGATAGAGTTAAGTATGAGTAGGATGCTAAACAAGGATTAGTTGGAAATCTTAAGAGCTCATGTATGTAACTTGTTGCTTTTTCTCCCATAAGCTCTTAACCGGATTAATATACGTGCTGTTTTTGGAGATTAAACTTAAATCAACAATTTTTATGTAATATAAATAGCAAAAATTTAGGTCTTAGTCCAAATTTATACTTGAATTTTTCAAAAAGAAGTCCTTTAAAAAAATAATAATAATGATAAAATGGAAAAAAATATATAATAATAATAATAAAAGCTGTGGGCCGATAAAAGTTTACTACCTCTTGCCGGCTCATAACCGATGTGGTAGTCTTCTAAAGAAAGCCCATAGTAAGAATAAAAATCCGAGACTGATAAAAGTTTGCTGCATCTTGCCGGCTCACAACCAATGTTGCAGCCTTCTAAAAAAAAGGTCCCGATGGTTTACAATGCATAAATACTAATAAATTAAGTGTGAATTAATAAATTGACTTCTTTTTGTTAAATTCAAATATGCTTTTGCACTTTGACTATTCTATTTTATAAGCTATGAATATCTGGGAAACCTGAGAGTTTTTGAAACCTAAGGTCCGTGAGTCCCGATACTAGTCTCTGTGGGGTGTCAAAAGCCTGGTCACTTAGCCGTAAGGTTGGGATGTGCCGAGACGAAAGTCGCTACATGGGATGATCTCGCCTTTAAACTCATTATTCTAAGGTGGAACGTAAAGCATAGTATATTACAAAAAGTTGATCCATGGTTGAAATTCAAGATAGCACACTCACTTAAGATATAATAAATGTAGGGAGTAAAAAGTTCACAAGTTGCAAATATGAGTAGTGTTAGCATCCTTACTGATATTTAACTGTGATTTTGTTTTAAGCTTGGTTTGGATAAGTGAAAAGGCGGGGACGATGAATTTATCCTTTTTGGGGCATTCTCGGAATTGAAATGCATTTTGTTCTATGATCCCTATCAGTTATGGAAATAACGAAAGTCGAAATAATCTCAATATAAAAAAATGAAAAGTTTTAGAAAAATGGGAAAATAGGGGTGTTTTATAACTTGTGATTTCTTAGCTCTCTCCACAAAAATCTTTGCTACTTTTCAAAGGTTTAGTTTGGGGAGGTTTTGAGGTATTTGGTTATAGAGCATATAATATTGCGTGAGGACACGCAATCGCTTAGTTTGGGGAATTTTGATATGTGCGAAAACACATATCCATTTTATATCAAAATAGGCCCTAAAAAGACAAAATTGTGCTTTAAATGCTTGAATACTGCTTGTTTTGTCTTTATGATTGTGTAGGTACGGATAAAGCAAAAAATCACAAGAAAACGGTCAAAACCAGACAAGCACGAACACGGGAACGGAAGAGCACGCAAAGAGTCAGGAGAAAGATATCAAAAGTCAAGAATGGTCAACTTAAGTAAAACCACAAAAAGACAAAACTCCAAATATTTCCAAACCAGTAGCTCATAGTTCACCAAAATTCATAAATAGCCCTTAAAGCCTTAACGGTGTTAACTTTTATTAATAGGAGTTAACACTCATTAACTTTTTTATAAAACAAACCCAACACCCGTTATCTATAATAACCCAATGCCCATTTCTTTTTATATAACCCGAAGTCAAAGCCCAAATATAAGCCAGTCAAACACCCTTCTAAAACGTTTACAGTTTAAAAAAGGCGCGAGAGTCTATTTTTACTATTCATCTATCTTCTTCAAATTACCAAGAGGTAAGAATCAAAGGCAATTCACAAGTAGGGGGCGAGAAAGGGCATTCAAGTGTCAAAGAAACAACATTGGCAGAGGACAACGAACCCAAGCAATCTTATGGTCAAGCCCTAATGAATGAAACATACATTGGATCATGAAAGAAACACAAAGGAAACACGGAATGATGGATTTTGTACTATATACACCACTGAAGAACACAAAGGTGTCACAAACACGGATTGCCACGCTGGCAATCCGTGTGACAAAATCTAATCCAACGATAGGAAATAGGCATCCAATGATTGAGAGATGATCAAAGGCCAATGTTGAGAGGAGCGTGTAACTGAACCTGCACCTAGAAGCTTCTGAAGGGGGCTATAAAAGGACTCATTCACTCACACAGCAGGAGTCTTTTAGCTTTTAATTTTAGATAAATTGTAACTATAGCTTTATTAAGTTTTAGTTTAAAAAATTTTCTCTTTCAAGTCAAATGTAATTCAACTGTTAATATTTATGTAATGATTATTTTTTTCTAGTTAATGAAATCTAGTTTTTCTTTAAACAATGTCATCAGTTTTATCAATTAGCTTAAGTGTTTTGTGTACTATTGATAAGCTCAAAATAACTTCTTATTAGCTCTCTAGTCTCTAATCTAAGATTGAGCTTAAATAAGCCTTTAACATTCTTAAATCTATAAACAAATCAATTTAAAACCTTGGATTATTGGTACTTTTTGAGCTTTTGAAGGGAACTAACAATGGAAGACTTTCCAAGGACTTTTACGCTGGCTTATTTTAAATAAGCCAGACTGTTGATAAGCTCTTTGAGCAAATTTAACCTTCGTTTAGCTAAGGTTATTGTAAAATTTTCCATTTACTTTACATGCCTTAATTTTCCTACAGTCTAAATTTGCTTAATCTGCTTATAATCGTGCTTATAGCTTGCTGTATTTTTTTGCTTAATGACATCTTAATTCTTAATAGTTTCATTTGATAACGTTTTTAGTCCTGTTAGCTTAGATTTTAGTTTTTCCTTCTCATTTTGTCTTAAAATCATAAAAAACCAAAAAAAATAAATTAGCTTAGTTCTTACTCTGTTTCTTGGCATCGTTTTAGCTTATATATATAAGCTCATATAGGTTAAGAGACATAAGCTAATTGCTATCTGTTATTAAGTGTTTTATTAACTAAATTTTAAAATTTCAAGCTTAAATGAATTCGTCAATGTTAAAGGAGTGTTTGGTTTAGTGTGTTTTGACCATCTAAAGTCAAAATAATTTTGTAAATGCTCTTGGTCTGTTTGATTTCATATTTGATTAAGTTTTTGAAATAGTTTGCTAGATTTAGTTTGAGCTAAAATAATGTGAGGTGATAAATTTGATCGACCTTGCACCTGGTGAATAATTTGAGTAATTAGAAAATAGTTTTTTAAGATCCAAGCTTCATGAGCTTGAACTCTTGTTTGAGTTGTGTTTAAACACACTCATTGAGAGTGTCTAGTGCAGAATACCTCACTACCAGCCCTCCCCCCGCCCCCACCGCTTTCCCCCCGCACCCCCCACAACCCCAGTCAACCCAACACCTTTATAGGAGTCTCATGCATATTGGTTTATGCTATTGCCAAGTGCATCCAGTAGTTTACACTGGCAGTCTTAAACTGCAAGCTTTTTTGATCAAATTTAGCATAGCTATTTAGGATTAGCTTCTAAAATTCATAAACTTTGATTACATATAGGATTAGTTAGATTAAAACTTGTTTTTAGATTTCTAGCTTATTTACTAGGGTACATTTGCTTTTAAAGTTCATCAAAAATCTAAAAAAACCAAAACACACACACCCTACCACTATGCTTCAATAGTTCATCCATTAGTCTTTTGCACTATCTTTCTTTTATATACATTTTGTCATTTTAAGTCTAATAAGCTGTTATAGCTTATTTCGTTGCTTATCTGATAAGTTGTTATTATAAGCTTATTTTTCCTAGGTTTTAATTAGTATAAGCTAATTTCTGTAAATTTTACTAGAATATTTTTATAGTTCGTTTAGTATTTTTAAACATTTATTTTCATTAAAAACTTTAAAAAATCATAAAAATAGAAAAATAATCAAAAAAATATAAAAAAAATTTAGAAAATTTTCTTTTATCATTTAGAACGTAGGAAAATTAGTTTGACTCTCGTAGGTTTATTTTTGAGCATTTTAGCTTTTAGGGCTCGGTTTTCGATTCCCGTCATTCGTTTTTGTCATTTCTTTCAAATTTTAATCTTTTTGTTTAGTATGTGGTGGTTGAAGGAAGTGTACGTTAAGCTTTTTTAAATTGTGCAAATCTCTTTTATTATTACCATAGAATTAGATATTATTCAAATTAAGGTAAGGTGCTAATTAAGGTTTATTTTGTCCTTTCCATTTTTTCGGTCCTGTGTGGTTTTTAGTTATTTACCTTGACCTTTAATATGTTTAATTGTTTTTAGTCATAGAAAATCAATCAAAAAGTTGAAAATCATTCATAACATTGTCCAAACTGAATCGAGGGTATCAATTCATATTTCTTTGGGATACGACCCGGTAATCACTTACCGGTTAAACGTATTATATTATATATTTTTGTGTTTAAATTGCATTTAATCTTTGTCCTCAAGGATTATTTGTAAATTTCTATAAATACTTTGATATATTATATATACGTAAAATTGTTGCAATCACTGATATATTGAAGAAATTTGATTTCTCTTCAGTGAAGACAGCAAGCACTCCAATAGAGACTAACAAGGCATTGCTCAAGGATGAAGAAGCTGAGGATGTGGATGTTCACTTATACAGATCAATGATTGGATCATTGATGTACTTAACAGCTTCTAGGCCGGACATAATGTTTATTGTTTGTGCTTGTGCTAGGTTCCAAGTTACACCTAAACTCTCACATCTTCATGCTGTGAAGAGGATCTTTTTGATACTTAGCAAGGTCAACCTAATTAGGACTATTGTATGCCTAAATGGTTCCACCAATTTGACTTGGAAGCTTTTTCAGATAGTTAATATGAAGATGGAATGGACACACAAAGGATGTTTGTACTGAAATGGACAAGCTACATAACAACAAGCAGAAGTGGGTAAAGGGTCAGGAAATCCCACTGAACCCCAACACACATCCATAACTGCTTTACTATCTAATCTTGAACTAATCACTGTTCCATCATTATCTTAACCCAAAAAGACTCAATGACCTAGGAAAGCCAAAAGGGGCCACTGAGAGATCTCAGTCTAGTAGACCTATTCCCCTTGTAGCAAATAAGACTATCATTAAGGAGTGGGAAGACATAATGGAAAGGGCTGCCACTACTACTTCTAGCTTAGAAGCAGAGCAGGACAGTGGTAACATAAATAGGACCCAATCAATGAGTCTTTTCCTTAGGGAACTGGTTTAGGTAGTGGTCTCAGGTGCCAAGATACCATATTGGGGGATGCAAAAGCTCAAATTAGGTTTGAGGTTGCATCTAAACTATCTAATGATCCACCTCTCTCAAGAGTTAACACACTTAGAAGTGGGGAGGACAGTATGAAACTAAAGGAATTGATAGAACTTTGTACAAATCTACCTGAAAGGGCTCATGATTCAGGATAGCAAAAATAGAAAGAGAGATGTGTGAAACAAAAACAGAAAGAGTGACTCAGTGAGAAAAAGAATTAAGAGATAAAGTGAGTTCAAAAACAGAAAGAGAGCTTGTGAGAATCAACATTGATGATGGAAATTCTTTTTGAAACGAAATTGAGGTTAAAACTGGTATCTCAAAAGTTAATAATGTTAGGCATTACTTAGTACTGCTAGGCATTATTTAGTACTGTTAGTCTAAAACTTAGTATATTTGGGCATTACTTAGTACTGTTAGACTAAACTTAGTACTATTATAATATCGTTAGTACTGTTTGGGGCATAACAATATTTTGGCAATTAAATATAGCCGTTGAAATATTTCTGCTAAATATTTCGCTTATAGGGGTCTATAATTTGGATAATTCTTGATCTTTCTTTCACTCATAAGATTTCTTCAAGATAAAGAATCAATTTTATTCAGTCGGTCCAATCAAAACCTTAAGTACTCTATAAATCTTAATTAACTTTTCCAAACATACATACTCTCACAACCGAACCTAACCCAGACCTCAATCAACCTTTTCATAATCAACAATGGCGAATTTGGATTTCTGTGATACACATAACATGGTCGCTTACTTGAACAAAATAGAGGGAAGTGAAGGTTTTCACTAGATAGTGGATTTTCTTAATACAAGTCACATAAAGTATGCTCTTACAGAAAATCCTACTATCTATGTTTCTCTTATCTAACAGTTTTGGCAAACTGCTGCTGCACACACACTTGATACTTGAGAAATGGAAATAACTGCTACAATAGATGGGAAGGTGAAGATTGTTACTGAGGCATCTATTAGGAGGCATCTCAAGTTAGAAGATTCTGATGGTATTCATACTTTGCCTAATACTGAAATTTTTGAACAACTTGCTCTTATGGGGTATGTGTCTAATTCTGACAAATTGACCTTTCAAAAGGGACACTTTTCCCCTCAATGGAGGTTTTTGATCCATACCATCCTTTATTGTTTAAGTTCTAAGAAAACTGCTTGGGAACAATTTAGTAGCAATATAGCCACTGCTATCATTTGCTTGGCCACACACAAGAAATTTATTTTTTCTAAGATGATTTTTGATGGAATGGTGAAAAACTTGGATAGTAAGTCTAAATTTTTAATGTATCCAAGGTTTATACAAATCTTTTTGAACAAGCTTAAGAGACTGCTTCTACCTCACAACAGAACTTATATTGCTCCTACCCTCATACAAAAACGGTTAGCAATATAAGAAGGGCTTTTAAAGGATATACTAGGGTGGAAATTCCATTGTTTCCTACAATGCTTGTTTAGGGCCTAATTCTTTAGGGTGGAGGATCAACAGTCCTAGTTGAGTCCCATCACACACCCACAGGTGCTCCATCATCCTCACAACCACCAATTTCATCACCCTCTAGGATACCAACCAGATGAGAGTCTGAGGTTCCTCAGCCTAGATCTCCTACTCAAACCCCTGTAGCAGATGAGGCTGCTTCCACAGGTGTGGATGTTAGACATGGAGGGGCTGCCACTACTGCCTCTAGCTTAGATGCAGGATAAGGCAGTGATAACATTAATAAGACCCCTTCCATGCCCTATGATTCACCTCTCCCAAGAGTTCACACACTTGGAAGTGATGAGGGCATAATGCAACACAATGAATTGATGGATTTGGTTACAAAATTGTCAGACAGAGTTGTAGCTTTGGAGACAGACTTAAGGCAGACAAAGAAAGTTTATGGTACTGCTTTTACAAAGCTCATCATGAAGGTGAAAATGTTGGAGAAAATAGTCAAGTCAAGCAAAGCTAGAAGAAGAGCCAAGATTGTTGTTTCTGATGATGCAGAAGATTCTTCCAAACAGGGGAGGAAGATAGATAAAATTGATCAAGATCCTGATATTACATTGGTACAACATGATCCAGAGGTTCAGGGGAGGCATGAGCAGGAAATTAAGTTTGAAACTGAAGTTTATACTGCTAAAGATTTTAGTACTACTAGGCTAGTTTCTACTGCTGGTGCAGCAGTTACTAATGCTAGTACTTCTATTAGTACTGCCAGTCCTCCAAGAGTTTCTACTGCTGAAGATATAATACTGCTGAGACACTAGTGTATATTAGGAGGAGTGCATCTAAAGACAAAGGTAAAGGTATAATGACAGAATCTGAGTCTGAACAAAC
>BQNB010009243.1:3366-87356 GCA_026074375.1 Tanacetum coccineum | reverse complement strand
GTTTTGTAAGTATAATGTAAATGTTGGAATCCAAAGATTTATAAAGTATGTATGATTATTTCAATCCTTATAATAATCGTCAAAAATGTAAGAGTAAATGTAGAACCAAAAGAGTCTAGTGTTTATTGCTTCGCTGCAATATAATGAAATGCGTTCAGAAATTAGTAATGTTCAATAAGTAGTATGGACAGTGAGATCATTGATTTTACAAAATGTATGGGTCTACTATAACAGATACAGTACCACATAAGCTCATGACACTGAAGCTCGACATCTATGTATGCAATTTAATGCAAATAAAGGCCCGTGTAGATGTTCAAACCCGCAACATCCAAATTGTTCCGACATGTATGCATTCGTGTTTCAGTACGGTCGAAACTAGTAAGAGCTACTCACCCGAATAGGGATGTCAATCCCAAATAGATCTATTTATACACTCGCGCTTCCTTAACCGGTCCTCCGGTCAAGAATTTCATGATAATGGGCAATGGTGGGTTATGTTACTTAGGCACATGTAAACAGGAGATGATAACCGAAAACACTTGTGTCCAATAAAAATTAACTATTGTATTCGTAAATAGCTTTGAGTACTTAAATCCATAAGTAGAAAAAAAAGTGTGATATAAACCAAGTAATTGAGTTCGTAATGAGTATGTAAACAATTTCGTAAACGTGTTTGCAAATGAGTATGTGACAAAGTATGAAACCAAGTTTGTAATCAACCATGTAATTGTGTTTGTAATGAATTGCAAAATCAAGTATGTAAACCAAGTGTGTAGAATAGTATGTAAAAGATATTGTAACGAATATGTAAACAAGTTGTATTGAGCATGTATTCTCCCCCGAGATTTGTAAAGTAACTGTAAAACAGTGAAAGAGGGGCTATAAACTCACATCGATGTCGTAGAACGATTGGCGGGGATGCGCATATTAAGCGCCAGACAAAACGGAAACTGGAACGGCTCGACCAAGAAGATGCAGTTTATCCTAACGGTTTTGATCCACTAGCCTAGGATAATGTATCTGGGTTTTCCCGATGGATGATTACATTAACGCGACACGTTGATAAAATTATCTAGATTTGATGTTGTAATGGTTTGGTGGTTGGTTAAATAAATAAATCAAAAGTAAACGCAAAGTGTGTAATATATTCCGTATATATTACATAATGAGAAATGACCAAGTATATAATTCATACCTTGAATTATATAACAAGATACACAACCAAAAGAATAACTCGAAGCGTATATAATACACGACATGTATTACAACCAACAGGTGTCAAGTAAAATAAAATGGTCCAATTATATAATACTTTCCAAGTATTATATAAGAAAGATAATTTAAATAAAAGAAACCAAATAATTCGACACGTGCCCGAATATCCCCAAATGGTTTATCAGGAAGTTCCTTTATAAAAATAAACGCACGTTTTAAGTTTGTGGATTAGATAAATGAAATTTCTAAAATCATAGTTTACGTTTGATTATCGGGTCTTCACGATTTAATAATTCTTAAGACATTTCAAGATAATAAGTAAAGTAGCTTTGTAAAAGTTTACTAAGTGTAGCGATTTATAAAAATCTCGGCATGACCCATTCGTTTATTTAACGTTTTCCATATTAACAAAAGTTAATTATTTTCCCTTAATTAAATCAAACCATGTTGTAAACCCAAACACATCCCTTAACAGTTATTATAAAAACAAAACGAAAATAATAAATAAAGTATTTATTTAACCAATACCACATTTAGATCCGGTTTAATATATAAATTTATATATGAAATCCTTTAATTTTTATTATCCATTTATATACACCAAACGCACCCCTGTGCGGTTTCTGTCGAACCAAACACACCCTTATCATGAAGCTGCCAAACCAAACACCCTTATTGCTGTTAACAGCCCATCCAAACGCATCCTTTTCGGTTTATACATAAATCAAACGCCCCTAATTCGTCTTCTATCACACCAAACGCACCCTTGGCTGTGGAACAGCCAACCCAAACGCACCCTAATCTATATTTCAGTCAATCAAACGCACCCTAATCTGTTCCCTTATAAACCAAACGCACTCTACGGCTGTCGAGCACCAACCAAACGCACTTTTTCGTGCTACACCACCAACCAAACGCACCCTATGGTTATTATGCACAGCCAAACGCACCCCTAGGCTGATCTGAAAACGAAGACGCACCCTTTGTGGTGCTTATGAAAAACCAGCCGCACCATTTTGCAAATGAATAAAAAAAACAACGCACCCTTGCTGGTGCAACTAAAGAAACTCACCCCTTTAGTTTCTATACACAGCCGCACACACCCTTTTTTTTGTATTTGTTATATATGTGGCGGCGGGATGGGAGGAGATGGAGGCGATGAAAGTGAGGTGGAGATGAAGATGGTGGAAGATAAATGGTGTGGTGTGGAGGTGGTAGCAGCGGCGGCGTGGACTGGTGGTGACAACGGTGTTGGGTTCGTCGGATTTTGGCCGGAGCACCGGTGGCGGCGCCGGATATTTAGAGAGAGGGAGAGAGTGTGGCTAGGGTTCTTATAAAAGAAAAAATGACTATAACCCTAAATATTTATATATTTATACTAGGAAACTTTTAAAACAATGTGACAAGTTTCTAATACTTTAGGGTGGGTGTTGTAAATATCACCACAGGGACTTAAAGGTAATTTTTGTGTAATAATGGTTCGGGACTCGTTTGGACAAGTTAACGGATGATTCAAAATGCGAAACTTGCGCCATTGTTTTTCAAATCATTTTTCCTATAAAAATGAGTATTCACTCGACTTGTATTTTATAAATATTTTTATAAAATATATTTAAATCATTATTATTTAATTGGTATCATTGGGTGCCGCGAGTAAGCTTTGTCCGTAAAAATGAAACTTTAATTTCGACGTTCGCGTTTTTAAATAAACGCTATCGGATAAAATATTAACTAATTTATTAAATAATTTTATTTAATAAAAAGTGATAATAAAATATGAATTTAATTATTCTTGGGTCGGTACGCGTTGTGTTCAAAATTTTGCGAGGCTATTTTAGTCATTTTCTGCTTGTTTTCGTGTCTCGGTCAAAACTAAAAAGTTGTTCGGAATTTCGTTTTACATCAAGTTGCTTTAGAGTCCGAGTTGTGAAAACGTGATTTAGTGAGTCGTTTTTGATAAGTCAACTTAGGAATAAAATCTATATTTTCTCGTTTTCAAGTCAAATAAGTAAAAAAAATAAAAATATATAAGTTTGTACTCAAGGTATGTAATAATAAATATGATTTATTATTGAAATATGTTCCGAAAATTTTACCAGTTACACGGTAATTGTTTTTATGTGACGATAAAAGATCAAAAGTCAAAAAGTAAGATCGGACCTGAAAAGTCAAATTTTAAAATAGTCATTTAAAATTCTGAAAATTGCCGGATGTTACATATAGAGATTTGTAGCAAACTTTCTAAAAATAGAAAGTGGTTTGGTGAAATGAAAGTTATATTTTGAAAGTTTAGTAAGTAGCGTTTAAGTAAAAATGTTTAATCAAATTAGCTTAGGTTTTTATAAAAACTTAAGGAAATGAAGTAAATTAGTTAATTAATAATTTGATATATATATATATATATATATATAGGTAGGGTGCGTCTGGTTTTGGGTTCTAAAAGAAAGGAAATTTTTTTTTTACTAAACTAAGTTAAAATTGGACTAGGACTTGTAGGATTTAGATTAAAACCCAAACTTAGCCCATCCTTTTCCCCTTTTGTTGATGTCGTGCGATCTCCCCTCCCCCAAAACCCTAAGAAGTTGATTTTCACTTGTGGATCCAAGAACATTCAAGAGTTGTGGTTTAGGTGCTAATCATCAAGGTAAGTGTGTTCATCCTAGTTTAAATAATGCATACATGTAACACTTATGATGGTAGATTCTAAGGTTTCATAAAATTCAGAATATTAATGATATTTAATGATGATAGAATGATTAGGGCTTGATTAGGGTCATGTTCATGCAATTGGTTAGGTTAGATTTGCGTTAAAACTTGATTTAGGGTTGAGCAAAATTTTGGGTCATGTTCAACGACTGATATCTAGATGATAAAAACGTGTATTGATATGTTTCTTGAGCATATAAATAATCCGAAAGAGTCTACTTGCCAGAAAATCCGGCCTCGAAAGTTTTTAAGGTCAGGAAGTCATTCAAATGTTGGTTACACTAAAAGTTGTCAGATTAGTAAATACGGGTTAGACTTAGGTCATGTTTAGGAGGGTAAAACTTATACTTAAAAGTGGAATTAAGTTTATCCCTTCTACAATAGTTAAGTTCCATATGTCTATGGATAATCCTATAAAAATTAGCCTCTGAAAGCATGTCTATGTATGGTAGTTAGAGTGATACATTTTGGTGTGCAATAAGATCCGAATTAGGACAGTTTTGAAGTTTGATTTTATTTGAGGTAGTTATACATGTAAGTAATACATGGGAATCACAAGGTAGTTAATATACTCATAAATGAACCTGGGTGATTTTTGGTATATAGTTTATGAAGGTCGTTAAGTAAGGTTTTTGGGTACGTAAAGAGACACTAAAATTCTGCAATTCTGAGTTAATTGTAAGTAGCTAGTGTAAAGTGTTAATAAGATGGTTAAGGTTGGGCATGGTGTTGGGGTGATCCATGATGGTTAACTAAACCCTTAGACATCCATCATATGTGTGTTACATGGACTAGAGCTTTTAGCTTGGTCGCGTGTAACCGTGTTTATTTATTTGTATAGTTGCATGTAGAGATTTGGAAGCTGCGTTTGAGTATCTAGGTGAGTTTCATAGCCCCTCTTTTCTTATGATTTATTGGGGTGGAAATTATGAAAAGTGTTTAGAAATGTTTTGATTACTATGATAATGTGTTGTCAAAGATGCATAGACTATACGTGACTATTTTATGTTGTGTGCTATATGTTTTGTGATGTGATATTGTAAATTGCGAACTAAGTCAGGGGGATCACCTGCGGGTATCCATAGCCTGTTTAGTGGATGATATTGTGGCCTAGCGAGCAGGAAGGTTACTTTGAGAGTATCTATGGCCTGGGCTAAGGGGGTAACCACAGGGACCTTGGTACGATATGAGACGTCTCGTGGTCGTTTGCTGGGTATTTGTGTGATTGATTGGAATTGCATGTTAGCCTGTTTGATAGTTCATTTATTGTCCTACAAGGTTTTCTTTATTATCACAGTAATTTGCAATTGGATTTGATTTTCGTTTCTTAAACCTATGACTCTCACCAACTTTATGTTGACGTTTTAAGCATCATTTTCAGGTAATCATGTTGAGGATGTTGATGTTAGGAAGAGTGGCTAGTGAGACCGTAGGCTTGCATGCGGAGTCATTCTCCTAGAGATTTTATATATGTCTTTTGAATTGTTGCTATTTGATTGATCATTAGATGTTTAGACTTTGGATTATGTTTCCTTGTGGTATGAATTTGTTATCTTAATGCAAGACTCCTTTATCTTGTGTTAGATATTGTCATGACACATTGTGTCGCATTTGTTTATCTATTTCATTTAGTTCTCTCTATTGTTGACACCATTGTGTTGTGATGATATCCATGATGTTACGCATTGTGTTTCCTCCTAGGCAGGGTGTGACAGATTGGCTTTAGTTATAGAGAAGTAGGTGGTTAAGCCTAGACTATAACCAAGGGTCCTTCACGTAGATACATGTTAGGGATTAAGCGTTTAGTAGTATATCTAGTATGCGTTTTCCCCTTAATTACATGATTTTATTTCTTAGTTTTGTTAATTTTCTTCTTGCTATTTCGATTGTCTTTATCTGATTTAGTGTGCCTTATTTCTTGATAAATTAGCTATGCCTTCCCACCTTCATAAAAAGTTCCGCATGGGGGTTACCATTGCAACAGGATGTAGGGGATACTATAAACCAAGAACAAGGGCTTGGGTAAATCGGGGTAGCCGCAAGATCCGTATACAGGTTGACATGTACCCATGCAGAGTTGAAGAGAGGTTGACCATAAAATTAGTTAAGGGAGAAGAGGTATTAAAGATTGAAACAACAGTGACTGCTAAAGATGGTAAAATTACCAAATTTCCGGGAAAATTACCAGGATACAAACCAACCAAGAAGGAAGTAGAAATTTCTAAGTTAAAAGAAATCTATAAGGATGTAATTTATGACATATCCGACAGTGATTCGGATCTGGAGTCCACGGCTAGGAGTGGACCTAGGAACAGTGAAATGGAATATACGGGTAGTAGTGAAATGCGAATCAATGCTTGATTGTCCGCCTCTTTATGTGTTTTAAGATTTTAGGATTTTGAGATTATTTGACTTTGGTTTGAAATTTTATTAGGAATATTGCTTTTGAATATTGGATTTTGTTGGATTATTTTAATAATATGATTTAAGTGATTTTGAGTCATTTTCTATATGTGATGATTTGTTGATGTGATCTAAGTGTTATGTGTTTTGTTGACATTGAGAAGTGTGGTCATAGGAGGGAGTACATTTGTGAAAGGGGGCATCTATAATTATGGCGGCCAACATAATTATACATGCGCCACAACACAAGTGGACTTGCAAGTATAATTACGCGGGTTTGATGTCAACATGTTATTTGGTTGATTATGTATGTATATGTGTGTGTGTATATATATATATATATAGTTATGATGGTATACTGATAGAATGGCCGGTCTAGAAACCTTTCCCCTCTCATCTAATGTGCGTTAATACTTTCGAACAAGGACTAACGATAACGAAAATGGGCAACCCGACATCGCTGCCATCATTGCGCAGCAATTGAAAAATATCATTCCCCATATCGTCACTCAAGTGACAAACAACGTGAACAACAGAAATAACAATAACAACAGCGGGAACAACAATAACAACAATGTAAATAACAACAAAAACAATAGGAATGGTAGGAACAATGGGTGTTCCTACAAGGGATTTCAGGCATGTGTCCCTAAGGAGTATGAAAGAAAGGGAGGTGCGATAGCACTTACCCGCTGGATCGAGAAGATGGAGAATGTACTTGACAATAGTGGGTGTTCTGAGAATCAAAAGGTGAAATATGATGCTAGTTCATTTGTTAACAAGGCACTGACATGGTGGAACACTCAAATCCAGGCAAGAGGCCATGAAGCGGCAATTGGTATGACCTGGAATGATTTTAAGGCTATGTTGGTGGAGGAATTTTGTCCAAGTAATGAAATGGAGAGGCTGGAGAATGAATTTTGGAATCACAAGATGGTAGGACCAACCATTCAGCTTACACAGATCAGTTCCATGACTGGCCAAGCTGGTTTCACATCTAGTAACACCTGAGTCGGCACGCATCAAGAGGTATGTAGCGGGGTTGGCGCCTGAGATTAGGGGAATGCTCAAGGCAACTCAGCCAACAACTATCCAGGAAGCAATTTAGAGAGCCGGCATACTTACTGACGAAGCAATTAGTTGTGGTACCTTGTCAAAGAGTAATGAGAAGAGGAAGGCAGTAGAAGAGACTAGTAAATCAGGAGGGTCGTGGAGGGATAAAAAGAAGACGAAAGTGGGAGCGGGTTTTGTGGCAACAACTCCTCCTAAAAAAGAATTTGTAAACCAATATCCCAAGTGTACTAAGTGCTATACTTATCATCCGGAGGATGGAGTTTGTAGGCTGTGCTTTAACTGTTAGAGACCTGGCCATTTTGCTAAAGATTGTCGGGAACCATTTAAGCGAGCAACTCCTGTGAATGCTGTTAGAATGGGTCATAATCAGAAGTTGATAGGATTATCCGTGACTGCAAACTAGGACTAGGAAATTCCCTGTTTAGCATAAATTTGATATCGTTGGGTCATGGAAGTTTCGATGTGATTGATGGACTGGTTGTCCCAGAATAAGGTTGTAATAGTTTGTCATGAAAAGGTGGTTGAAATACCGTTAGAAGGTAGTGGAATACTTAGGGTGCAAGGGGAACGTACTTTAGGAGCTGCTAAAGCCTTAATGAATGATAAGGTAGATGAACCAAAATTGAGTGATATATCTGTAGTACGGGATTTTGTTGATGTACTCCCGGAAGACTTGTCGGGGTTTCCACCACAACGACAAGTTGAGTTTCGCATATATTTAATTCCTGGAGCGACGCCAGTTGCGAAGTCTCCATATCGTCTAGCGCCCTCTGAAATGCAAGAATTGTCTGGGCAGCTTCAAGAGTTGCAAGACAAGGGTTTCATATGACCGAGTCACTCTCCATGGGGAACACCTATGTTATTTGTTAAGAAGAATGATGGCTCTTTTTGCATGTGCATTGATTATAGGGAATTGAATAAGTTAACTGTTAAGAACCACTATCCTCTCCCTAGAATTGATGACTTATTTGATCAACTATAAGGATCACATTATTTCTCCAAGATAGATCTTAGGTCAGGTTATCACCAGCTCCGCGTACATAAGGATGATATTCCAAAGACCGCGTTTCGAACGAGATATGGACATTTTGAGTTTACAGTTATGCCTTTTGGATTAACCAATGCACCAGCAGTCTTTATGGATTTGATGAACCAAGTTTGTAAACTGTATCTAGATAAGTTCGTCATTGTTTTCATTGATGACATTTTGATCTACTCTAAGACTAAGGAAGATCATGAAGTGCATTTGAGGTTAGTTTTAGAATTACTGAGGAAGGAGAGGTTGTATGCTAAATTCTCTAAGTGTGAGTTCTGGTTGCAAGAAGTGCATTTCCTTGGTCACGTGGTCAACCAGAATGGTATTCACGTGGATCCAAGTAAGATTGAGGCAGTAAAGAATTGGAAAGCTCCTATAACACCATCTGAAATTCGATCATTTTTTGGTCTAGTAGGTTACTACCGGCATTTTATCACAAACTTCTCTAAGATTGCTAAACCCCTTACTTCGTTGACTCAGAAGAACCAAAAGTATGTGTGAGGTGTGGAACAAGAAGAGGCTTTCCAAACCCTAAAAAATAATTTGTGTGATGCGCCGATATTGTCACTTCCTGATGGAGTTGAAGATTTTGTAGTTTACTGTGATGCTTCGAATCAGGGATTAGGTTGTGTGCTTATGCAAAGAAATAAGGTAATCGCTTATGCGTCAAGGCAGTTAAAAATCCACGAGAAGAATTATACAACACACGATCTAGAATTGGGAGCAGTGGTGTTTGCTCTGAAATCATAGAGACATTATTTGTATGGTACGAAGAGTGTCATTTACACGGATCATAAAAGTATCCAATACATATTCGATTAGAAGGAGTTGAATATGCGCCAAAGGAGGTGGATCAAGCTATTTAGTGATTATGAATGTGAAATTCGCTATCATCCGGGTAAAGCGAATGTGGTGGTTGATGCCTTGAGTAGGAAGGAACGTGTGAAACCTAAACGTGTACGGGCAATGGCTATGACTATTCAATCGGGAGTAAAATGAATGATACTGGCAGCTCAGGGTGAGGCATTCAATCAGAATAACGTATTTGCTAAAAGGTTACATGGTTTAGATCAGCAGATGAAAAGGAAAGGAGACGAAAGTTTGTACTTTATGGATCGAATATGGGTTCCGTTAATAGGATGTGTGAGAACAGTAATTATGGATGAGGCTCATAAGTCCAGGTATTATGTACATCCTGGAGCGGATAAGATGTACTATGACCTTCGAGATATGTACTGGTGGCCGAGAATGAAGAGGGATATTGCTACCTATGTTAGCGAATGTTGAACTTGTGCAAAGGTGAAGGCTAAACATCAAAGGCCTTCGGCCTTATTACAACAACCAGAGATACCTGAATGGAAGTGGGAAAACATCACCATGGACTTCATCACTAAGTTACCTAGAGCAAGGAGTAGGCACGATGCGATATGGGTTGTGGTTGATAGATTGACCAAATCAGCACATTTTCTGGCAATAAGTGAAGATTATAGTATGGGGAAATTGGCGAGGTTGTACACCGATGAAATTGTCATGCATCATGGAGTGCCTGTGTCGATTATTTCAGATCGTGATGCACGGTTTACATCACGTCACTGGAAAACATTTCAGAAAGCCTTAGGAACGCGATTGGATATGAGCACGACTTATCACCCTCAGACAGATGGACAAAGTGAGCGTATAATTCAGACGTTAAAGGATATGTTAAGGGCGTGTGTGATAGACTTTGGTGGCAGTTGGGATGTCCACCTACCGTTAGCCGAATTCTTTTATAGCAACAGTTATCACATCAGCATTCGGTGTGCTCCATTCGAAGCACTATATGGAAGAAAATGTAGGTCACCCGTGTTATGGGCTGAAATTAGGGAAGGTAGTTTGATTGGACCCGAATTGGTACAAGAAACGACTAATAAAGTAGTGATTATAAAAGAGAAGCTCAAAGCAGCGAGAGATCGTTAAAAGAGCTATGCTAACAACATGCGCAAATCGTTGGAAGTTTAGGTTGGGGATCGTGTGATGCTAAATGTGTCACCTTGGAAGGGCGTGGTTCATTTTGGGAGGAAGGGTAAGTTAGCCTCGAGGTATGTAGGGTCATTTAAGATTCTTGAAAGGATCGGTCTTGTAGCATATCGGTTAAGATTGTCTAAGGAATTGAGTGGTGTACATGACACGTTTCACATGTTAAACCTAAAGAAGTGTTTGGCGGATGCTAGCCTGCATGTGTCATTAGATGAAATTAAGGTTGACAAAACTCTTCGTTTTGTTGAGGAACCTATAGAGATTATGGACCGTGAAATTAAGAGTTTAAAACGTAGTAAGATATCGCTTGTGAAGGTTCGTTGGAATTCAAAGCGTGGTCCCGAGTTCACTTGGGAGCGTGAAGATTATATGAAGTCTAAGTATCCTCAGTTGTTTGTTGTTTGTGCTGATGAATCAGCTAGTTAAATCTCAGGATGAGATTTCCTAAAGGAGGGGATACTGTGACAACCAGGATTTGAGCAGGTTAGTTTATACCTTTAGAAATGGCTAAGAGTTCATTTTAAGTGTTTAGGTGTTGTGCAGTGTGATTTAAGTGTGCTAAGTGGGTTAAGTAATATGCTTAATATCATTTTGAGGTGTGTGGGCATCTCATTTTGAGTGTGTTTGTGTTTGGTGGTGAGTATTCTATTTGCTCACGTTTAGTGATAATGGAAAGGAATGGCGTATTGCATGTAATGCTACGTCAATAGTTGGATGATTAAGTGCTAAGCGTTTATGAGAAATATGGCATTTTAGAAATGAAATAAGTGAGTGGAATATAAGGGTTTATAGCAAACTTTTTAAAAATAGAAAGTGGTTTGGTGAAATGAAAGTTATATTTAGAAAGTTTAGTAAGTAGCGTTTAAGTAAAAAAGTTTAATCAAATTAGCTTAGGTTTTTATAAAAATTAAGGAAATGAAGTAAACTAGCTAATTAATAATTTTAAAAAAATAATAAAATATATAAATAAATATAGGGTGCGTCCGGTTTTTAAAAGAAAAGAAAAAAATATTTTATTTAAAATACAATTAGAGTTGGGCTAGGATTTGTTAGACTATTAAACGTAAGATAAGAAGCCCTAAGCCCAAGAGATTAGTCTCATTCTTCCTCCCCTTTTTGTTGAGCCGATCGTCCCCCTCCCCCAAAGAACAAGGAGTCGAAAATTTTGATCAAGGTTTACAAGAAGATTGTGTTTAGGATCAAGTAAAGGTAATGATCTAACCTAGTTTGATTTCTTATTTCATGTAACAACATCAATTATGGATCTAGGGTTTCATAAAATTCAGAATATTAATGATATTTAATGATGATAGAATGATTAGGGATTGATTAAGGTCATGATCATGCAATTGGTTAGGTTAGATTTGCGTTAAAACTTGATTTAGGGTTGAGCAGAATTTTAGGTCGTGTTCAACGACTGATATCTAGATGATAAAAACGTGTATTGATATGTTTCTTGAGCCTATGAATAAGAAAAAAGAGTCTACCTTCTAGAAAATCTGGCCTCGAAAGTTTTTAAGGTCGGGAAGTTATTCAAATGTTGGTTACATTAAATGTTATCAGATCAGTAAATACTGGTCAGATTTAGGTCATCTTTGTGAGGGTAAAAACTATACTTAAAGTGGAATTAAGCTTCGCTCTTCTACAGTAGTTAAGCTCTATATGTCTATGGATAATCCTGTAAAAATTAGCCTCTGAAAGCATGTCTAAGTAAGGTAGATAGAGTGATACATTTTGGTGTGCAATCAGATCTAAATTAGGACAGTTTTGAAGTTTGGTTTTATTTGAGGTAGTTACACATGTAAGTAATACTTGGAAATCACAAGGTAGTTAATATACTCATAAATGAACATGGGTAATTTTTGGTATAATTTATCAAGGTCATCAAGTAGGTGTTTTGGGTACGTAAAGAGACACTAAAATTCTATAATTTTGATTTAATTGTAAGTAGCTAGTGTAAAGTTTTAATAAGATGGTTAAGGTTGGGCATGGTGTCGGGGTGACCCATGATGGTTAACTAAACCCTTAGACATCCATCATATGTATGTTACATGGACTAGAGCTTTTATCTTAGTCACGTGTAACCGTGTTTATTTGTATAGTTGCGTGTAGAGATTTGGAAGCTGCGTTTGAGTATCCATGTGAGTTTCATAGCCCCTCTTTTCTTATGATTTATTGGGGTGGAAATGATGCAAAGTGTTTGGAAATATTTTGATTACTGTGATAATGTGTTGTCAAAGATGCATCGACTATACGTGACTATTGTATGCTGTGTGCTGCATGTTTTGTGATGTGATATTAAGAATTGTGAACTAAGTAAGGGGGGATCACCTGCGGGTATCCATGGCCTGTTTAGTGGATGGTACTGTGGCTTAGCAAGCAAGAAGGTTACTTTAGGAGTATCCATGGCCTGGGCTAAGGGGGTAACCACAGGGACCTTGGTACGATATGAGACGTCTCATGGTCGTTTGCTGGGTATTTGTGTGATTGATTGGAATTGCATGTTAGCCTATATGATAGTTCATTTATTGTCCTGCAATGTTTTCTTTATTATCACCGGAATTTGCAATTGGATTTGATTTTCGTGTCTTAAACCTATGACACTCACCAACTTTATGTTGTCGTTTTAAGCATCATTTTCAGGTAATCATGTTGAGGATGTTGATGTTAGGAAGAGTGGCTAGTGAGACCGTAGGCTTGCATGCGAAGTCATTCTCTTAGAGATTTTATTTATGTCTTTTAAATTGTTGCTATTTGATTGATCATTAGATGTTTAGACTTTGGATTATGTTTCCTTGTGGTATGACTTTGTTATCTTAATGCAAGACTCCTTTATCTTGTGTTAGATATTGTCATGACACATTGTGTCGCATTTGTTTATTTATTTCATTTAGTTCTCTCTATTGTTGACACCATTATGTTGTGATGATATCCATGACGTTACGCCTCGTGTTTCCGCCTAGGCGGGGTGTGACACATCAGGATCGAAAATTCTATGTTTGGGTTCAACATCCTCTTCCGGTATATTTATAACGACAAAGTCAATAACAGAAGGATGTTGGGTTGAAGATTCGATCCGAATGTATTGTTTTCAGAACATTTTAAATTTACAAGTCCTTGTTATTAAATTTTTATTTAATTTATATATTAGATTCACAAGTTGTTTTTCGTAAGTTAAAAACCTCTTTCCCCTCATCTAATGTGCGTTAATACTATCTTAATTAGAATGGTTCGAAACTCTACTAATGACAACGAAAATGGCTACCGACATCGTAGCCATCATAGCACAGCGAATTGCAAAATATCTAGCCTCCGATATCGTCACTCAAGTGACAAACAAAGTGACAACTGGAAATAACTATACACAACAACATGAACAACAATAACAACAATGGAAATAACAACAACAACAACAATGGGAATGGTGGGAACAATGGGTGTTCCTACAAGGGATTTCAGGCAATTGGCTTAGGAGATGACGGAAACGGATGGTGCTATCGCACATAACACGCTTGATTGAGAAGATGAGAATGTACTTGACAATAGTGGTGTTCGTAAGAGAATCAAAAGGTAAAGTATGCTGCCAGTTCATTTTTAACAAGGCACTGACATGGTGGAACACTCAAATCCAGGAAAGAGGCCGTGAAGCGGCAATTGGTATGACCTGGAATGATTTTAAGGCCTTGTTTGGTGAAGAATTTGTCCAATTACTAGCGCGAAATTGAGAGTTGGAGAATGAAGTTTAGAAACACAAGATGGTAGGAGCCAACATTCAGCCTCCACGTATAGGTTTCATGAATTGGCCAAACTGTTTCCACATGCTGGTGATACCTGATTCTGTAGCATTCAAGAGGAATATAGGCAGGATTAGCGCTTATAAAAAAAAAAGAATAATAAACAAAACAGTAAAAAAAAAAAAAAAGAGAAACATAAAAAAAAAAAGAAAAATGATTTAAGAAAAAAAAATAAATAAAAAAGGGAGAGAAAAATTAATAAAAAAAAAACAGAAAAAAAAAAAAAAAAAAAAAAAAGAAGAAAAAAAAAAAAAAAAAATAAAGGAAGACAAAAAAAAAAAAAGGGGGGGATAAAAAGAAAAAAAAAAAAAAAAGAATAAAAAAAAAAAAAAAAAAAAACACTCCTTATCACCTCCCTACACACAGACACTCCACCCCATACCACCAACCCCCCGCACAGCCACACTCTCCCCCCCCCCCACCCACCCACTCGCCCGTATCCATGTAAACCGCCCCCACCCACCCCTCCCTTCTCACCTTTTCCATCACCCTTTCCCCCTCCCCCCCCACACACTCCATCCCATAATATCTCATGACACCAACCCTCCCTGTCAATACTTAGATGAACCATCCCACGCAGTAAACAGAGCCTCGCCTTCTTAATATCTTCTTCACCTGACACTGCTTGACCCTTTCTTGATAACCACTCATGAGATGTATTTAGCTGTATAAAGTGGCACACCCCACCAACAAAAAGCAAAAGAGAAACAATACCAAAAGACACCCAAAGTCTAAAACAAATCCACCAGAGTGAGGAGAGTGAAGGATGTAAAAACATGCGTAGATGCTGTCCCAAAAGCAATCCTTGTTGGCACCCTTAAATCGAGCAACTCCAGAGAATGATGTTAGAGTTGGAAATAAAAGGTAAGGATTAATGACTGAGTATGGGTAGCCGAGATCACTTTTATTTACCATTTCCCAGGTTGAACCGAGCACCGTTCAATCAATTGAACATAAACAAAATAGGAAACTTAGACAACCAAAAAAATGTGACCACAAACTCGTGGAAGAGCATACATGAGAAAGATGAAATCTGGTAGTCTTTATTTATTAACCTAAGAGAGGTTACGTAGTACTTTTTCATAAATAATTATTTTGCTACTTACTTTTTGATTCTGGATTAGAATTTAGTTTCATAACTACTGTGAATTTATGTCCCTCTATAAAGTGGTAATACCTATATAGTGAATCTATTTTATGTGATAGAAATAGCAGATGGTTAAAAAGGTAGAATTTTAATTAGATATACGTGGTTGCAAACTAGAACTAGGAAATTCCTTGTTCACTATAGATTTGATACCATTGGGTCATGGAAGTTTTGATGTGATTGTGGGGATGGATTGGTTGTCCTCAAAATAAGGCCGTGATAGTATGTCATGAAAAGGTTGGTATGAAATTCAATGATTGTACAGTGAGATACTTATTTACAATAGAGCTTGCGTTAGAATAAGGCAAAACTTCAATGACCGAAAAGAAGTTGAACCAAAGGAATAGTGATATTTATCTGAGGTGCGGATTATAGTTGATGTGTTTTCCGGAGGAATGTCATACTGCCCGCCGCAGAGACAAGTTGAGTTTCGTATAGGACTTAATTCCTGGAGCAACGCCTGTTGCAAAGTCCCCTTACGATTTAGCACCTTCAAAAATGCAAGAATTGTCTGGGTAACTTCAGGAGTTGCAAGACAAGGGTTTTATTCGACCTAGTCATTCTCTGTGGGGAGCACCTGTGTTGTTTGTTACGAAGAAAAGGAAGGCTATTTTTGTATGTGGTAAAGATTATAATGAAATAAACAATTGACTAATAAAGAATCGATAAATCTCACCCCTAGAATTATGACTTAAATGATCAACTACATAGGTTTTGCGTTACATATGTCCAAGATAGAGACTTCTATCAGAGATACCATCAGCTCCGAGTACATGAAGGTGATATTCCTAAAACCACATTTAGAACAAGGTATGGACATTTTGAGTTACTTTTATATGCCTTTCGGACTAACCAATGCCCCATAAGTCTTTATGGATCTGATGAATCGAGTCTGCAAACCGTATCTAGATAAGTTCATCATTGTTTTCATAGATGACCCAAAATTTATGATTAACTCTGAAGACGAAGTGCGTGCATGAGGGTTGCATTTGAGTTAGTATAAAGAATTATTGAGGGAAGAGGAATTGTATGCTAAATTCTTCCAAGTGTGAGTTCTGGTTGCAAGAAGTGCATTTCCTTGGTCACGTGGTCAACCAGAATGGTATTCATGTGGATCCAAGTAAGATTAACGCAGTAAAGAATTGGAAAGCTCCTACAACACCGTCTGAAATCTGATCATTTTTGGGTCTAGCGGGTTACAACCGGCGTTTTATTGCAAACTTCTCTAAGATTGCTAAACCTCTTACTTTGTTGACTCAGAAGAACCAAAAGTATGTGTGGGGTGTGGAATAAGAAGAGGCTTTCTAGACTTTGAAAAATATTTTATGTGAAGCACCAATATTGTCACTTCCCAATGGAGTTGAAGATTTTGTAGTTTATTGTGATGCTTAGAATCAGGGGTTGGGTTGTGTGCTTATGCAGAGAAATAAGGTGATTGCTTATGCGTCAAGACAGTTAAAATTTCACGAGGAGAACTATATTACACATGATCTTGAGTTAGGGGCAGTGGTGTTTGCTTTAAAAATTTGGAGACATTATTTTATATGTGTCAAAAAAGTTGATTATTTACACGGATCACAAGAGTTCACCAACACATATTTGATCAGAAGACTGAACATGCGTTAAAGAGATGGATCTGAGTTATTTAGTGATTATTATGTGAAATTCGATATCACCTGGGTAAAGCGAATATGGTGGCGGATGCACTAAGTAAGAAGGAAAGGGTGAAACCTAAGAGGGTGCGGACGATAGCAATGACTATTCAGTCTGGAGTGAAAGGAATGATATTGGCAGCTCAGGGTGAGGCGTTTGATCAGGAGAATATAATGGATGAAAGGTTGCATGGTTTAGATCCGCAAATGGAGAGGAAAGGAGATTGGATTTTATACTTCATGGATCGAATATAGGTTCTGTTAGTAGGAGGTATAAGAACAGTAATTATGGATGAGGCTTATAAGTCCAGGTATTCCCATTATATCCAGGAGCGTAAATAAGATGACTATGACCTTCGAGATAGTGTACTAGTGGCCAGGAATGAAGATGGATATTGCTACCCTATGTACAGATATTTAACATGTGCAAAGGTGACGGCTGAGCATCAAAGGCCTTCGTGCTATTACAACAAACTAGAGATACCTGAAAGGAAGTGGGAAAGCATACACCATAGGACACATCACTAAATTACCCAAGAAGCAAGGAATGGGACACGATGCAATAATGGTGTTAGTTGTAGATTGACCAAATCCGCCACATTTTTCGGCAATACTTGAAGATTATAAGTATGGAGAAAATTGGCGAGGTTGTACACACGATGAAATGATAGCCGTCATTGATTGGCCTAGTGCAAATATTTTTGATCAAGATTCACGTTTTTTTACATACACGTCTCTGGCAAACAAATTAGAAAGGCCATAGGAACAGCGACTGGATATGAGCACGACTATGCACCCATCAGACTGATGTACAAATTGAGCGTACCAATCAGAAGTTAGAGGACATTATAAGGCATGTGTATAGACTTTTGTGGTAGTTGGATGTCAACCAACCAATAGCAGAGTTCTCTTATAACAACAGTATCACACTATCATTCGGTGCGTCTCTGTTCGAAATCACTAATGGAAGAAAAATGAAGGTCACTGTGTAATGGGCTGAAAATTAGGAAGGTAGTTTTAATTGAACCCGGAATTGTGCAGGAAACAACTGATAAGAAGTAGGTTATAAAATAGATGCCACCAGATAAGGCGAGGGATCGTCAAAAGAGATTATGCTGACAACAGGCGTAAACTGTTAAATTTAAGTGTTGGAGAACATGTGGATGCTAAATGATGTTCAGCTCTTGGAAGGGCATGGTTCATTTAGGAAGAAAAGGTAAGTTAGCTCCGAGTGAATGTAGGCCATTTTGAGATCTTTAAGAGGATCATCATGTAGCATATCGTTTAAAATTGCCCGCTGGAGAAAAAAAATTGAGTGGTATAACATGACACATTTTGATCACATATGTTGTTGTTAAACCTAAAGAAGTATTTGGCAGATGCTAGCCTGCATGTGCCATTGAATGAAATTAAGGTTGACAAAACTCTTTATTTTGTTGAGGAACCTGTAGAGATTAAAGACCCGTGAAATTAAGAGTTAAAACAGCATAGCAAAATAATCACTGTGAAGGTTCCGTTGGTATTAAAAGCTGGCCCCGAGATTCACTTGGGAGCACTAAAGATTATATGAAGTTTAAGTATCCTCAGTTAATTGTTGATCGTGTGATTGAGTCATGCTATTAAATCTCAGGATGAGATTTCCTAAAGGAGGGGAATACTGTGCGAACCGAGATTGACAGGTTAGTTATATCTTTAGGATTCGGTCTAAGAGTTCAATTTATTTGTTTTGGTGTGTGTGATATGTGATTTTTAGTTTGTGCTAATGTAGGTTAAGTAATGTGCCGTAATATCATTTGTAGGTGTATGTGCATCCATTATGTGAACGTTTATGTTTTGGTGATGAGTATTCCAATTGTTCACGTTTATGATAATGAAAAATGGAGAATGATGTATTGGCATTTAAAGCAACGTCAATAGTTTTGGATGATTAGTAGATAAAACGTTTATGAGAATTGTGGTGCATTTTAGAATGAAATAAAAGTGAAAACCCTAACTTAGCTTTTCTAAATAATTCCTATGTTAATGCCATTTTGGGCAAACATTAGTGAAGTTAGTTATTATTAAGTGTGTAAATTTTAGTTCATTTTTAATTTTTAACTTAATGTACATTGTATTCTCTACTTAAGAAAATCAGTTCAGTTTTACATTTGTGTTCCTAAGTTACTTATGTCTCATTTAAAAACCTTTAAAGCTCTTAATATAAGCTCTTTTATAATATGTTTTCAACTTTAGATACAAAATATTAAGAGAAAATTTAAAAGAAGGAAAAAATTACTGTTTGAGTCAAGCAAAGGAATTAATGAGGCAAACAAGGAGATGGCTCATTGGGTTTTCTTAGTTTAAGCTTTTATAAGCTAAGGGTAGGTTAGAGCATATTTAGGTTCACACAATCCTGATTTAGAGCCAAGGTTTAAGGTACACTTCCTTATTTAACTTTTAGCTTAAGAAGTTACTGTAGCAGTAGCATTATTTTTAGCTTATTTATGACTTATTGTGCTTATTTTAGTGTTTAGATGATGCAGTAAAAATGCTTTTAGTTGCTTTTACTTCATTTACTTGCCAATTGCTCAAAATTGTCTAGTTAGCTTATTTTTGTTATTAGCTTATTAGCTTTTTCAAGTGCTTATTTATCTTTGCATTTTGCTTTTTATTATATAATATTGCATGTTTAGTGGTTATCTTTAAAACTTAGAGCTTAATTTAGTTTTTGTAAAAGTTAAAATCCGTTTTTAAAACTTAAAGGGGTGTTTGGGATAAGCCCAAAATGGGTCAAAACAGAAATGTTATGGGGTTTGGCATTTGTGGCCAAAAGTTGGTTCGTCATTCTTATGCTTATTTAAGTCTGTTTTTCCAAAGTTTTTTAGTTCAAAACTGTTTTTCATTTTTATTTAGTTGTCTCTTTATGTCTGTTGTAATTTTTGAGAATAACAAGAAGTTGCAATTATGAAAATTGTAAAGCTCAAAGTAGCTTAACAAGTATTGTTTGAAAAGTTTTTTGTAAAAAAATGGTGATGAAATAGGGGAAAGACCCGGGTGAGCAAGACTCGAACCCGGGCCTCTACCCTCAATACACCCCTTTTTTAAACACTCCCTTACCGCTGTGCCCTGGGGTTCTTTTCTGAAAGACTCTTGCACATTAGTTATTTTAAGGGTGTTTTTAACCCTTTTACTTTATAATCTCTTTGAGCTTATTTTCGTCTTATTATATCGAATTTATGGTTATCTTATATTTTCATGGATAGTTGTAGTGCAAAGTATTAGGTAAATTTTTCAGAAATTTTAAAATAGTTAGTATTTTTATAATTAATTTCTTATAAAAGTTTTTTTTTAAAAAATTCATAAAAAATATAAAAATTATCAAAAAAATATTTTTCTTTTTAGAAAATTTATATTTAGTCATGAAACTACTTAAGGAAAAATAGAAAAACTTTCGTAGGGTTAATTTTACAAACTTTTGATTTTTAAAGAACGGGGCTCGGGTGCGGATTTTGTCTTGACTCGTTTTTGGGTCAAACGACCTCCATTTTCAGTCTAGTCTTTTTGATTCTTCGTTATTAGTCCCCTAGAGTAGTTTAGAAGTAAAAATTTATTTGTAGGGTTAATTTTGAAGATTTTAGGTTTTTGACCCTTTGTTCGGGATTCCTGCTCCCGTTTTTCAGCTTAATTTCATAATTTTTAGGTTTTTCTTAATCGTTTTTGTTTGTTATTGTTTAACTTAGCTTTCCACACTCTCAAATCATTTCTCTCATTCAAACTCCAATCTTTCGACTGTATCGATTCTCCAGTCCAACCTCGTTGGGGATAAACGACCCGGGAACATTCTATACTACTTCTCGGTTTCATTGATTGTGTTTTTAAATTATACTTACTATATATTTTATATTTTATTATATATTATATATAAAAGGTATAGTTTATCAAAAAATCAATTTTTGGCGCCGTTGCCGAGGAGGTTGTGAAGCCGATTATCGTTCAGTTTGTCAAGAAGTGTTTGAATCTGTGAATATTATCACATAAAAAAAACAAAAAAAACAAAAAGTACAAAAATATTTTCATTTTCTTTTTAGTATAATTATCATTTAAAGAAAAACCAAAAAAAAAGAAGAAGAAAACCAAAAATATAAAAACATTGTCTTTAATTATCAATAAAATTCACAAATTGTTAAAAATACCAAAATATAATATTCTCAATTGAGGTATTATCATAATAACTTCCGGTGAACTTTTTGGTTCCCAACTCGAACAAAAGATTTAAAAACTTGCCTTTTATCCACTATGCGAGGTACTTCACCTTTAAAAGAATAAACAAACTATTAGAGGTATAAGCGGGTTGTTCCGAGGAACACGACCCTAAAGGAAAAAGGTTTTTTTAAATAGCTTCGCGCCTTTCCCTATTCCTCCGCTCCTTTTGTTGTTATATTTTTTTCTTTTCGAAGAGTTCCCGAGAAGTCTGTTGATTATTAGGTTAAAATTTGTCTTTATCGTTGTCCGTTATTAAAAATAAATTGTGAATTTACTTTTGAAAAACCAAAAAGAAAAAAAAAATTACTGTAAATTTTCCTTTTTAGTGCATGCGCACTCGTTCCCAGTCTCGTAATCTTCATAATCAACAACACCAAGCCCCACCTCCTGTTGTTGAACCGTTTAATCTTGAAGAACCATTTGAAAATCCACCTCCACCCCTAGCTCTAATGGATATCCACGTACATGCTTATTGCTTGAAGCACCCCCACCGCGGTTACGAGGATGCCCTCGTTGTGACGCAAAATCGCCGCAGACAACTTTAGCTTAATCCACGGTCTGCTTAACCAGTTCAAAACAAGCAATTCTTCGTACATGAACAAAAGAAGACCCTCATGCCTACATCAGATATTATCCAACAAGATCACTTCTACATGAAGTTCCACGAACGTCCCGAGGTACGTCGGTAAAGCTTATGCTTTTCCCCTTTCCTCGAGGGGACAAGCCCAGGATTTGGCTTGAAAAGAACCCCCTCGATCGATTCAAACATGGGATGATCTTGTCTCGAAATTCATCAACAAATTTTTCCCTCCATCTAAAACAACCAATCTTCGAAATGAAATTACGAGATTTTAACAAAGATTTGATGAGACGTTTTATGAAGCATGGGATAGATTTAACGATCTTCTTCGGGCATGTCCACATCATGGATTTTCTGAGTTGCATCAACTCGATACATTCTATAATGCCTTAAACTCTAACGATCAAGACTCTTTAAATTCTGCCGCGGGTGGCAACTTCTTGGATAAAATGCCTCGTGATTGTCTAAGGATCATTGAAAGCAAATCCAAAGTTCGTAATTCACGTAACAAACCGGTTGTTGCCAAAGTAAGATCGAGCACTTCCACCCCCGGAATCTCTTCCGAAGTTGCTGAATTGAAAGATATGGTAAAAGCTTTACTTCTTGATAAGAAAAATCAATCTCCCGCTCCTACTCCTGTCAAAGCGGTTGAGGAAAGTTGTGTTACTTGCGGTGGTGCTCATTCCTACCAAACTTGTCCAGCCACTTCTGGCAATGTTTATCGAGATAATATTCAAGAATATGTCTCTCAAGCAGCCGCAGCTAACTACAACCAAGGAAACACCGGTTATCGAGCCCCGATTTCAAATCAAATTCGACCACCCGGTTTTCCTCCCGTTCAAAACAATCATGTGCAAAATCAAGGAAACAATCAGAATCGTTACAACCAAAACCGAGGGAATTTCAATCAAGCTCCAGCTTACCAACCCCCGGTTAATCAAGGTCAAATCTATCGACCTCAGGTTGTTCAACCTCCTGCTTATCAAGCTCCCGCCTATCAAGCTCCAGCTCCTCAGACACAAGGTGTGTCTAAAACCGATTTTGATAGCTACGTAAAGGCTAATGATGCGGTTATGAGGAACATGCAAAACCAAAATCAAGTTTTGCAAACTCAAGGTCAAAACCTGCAAGCTCAATTGAACAACTTGGCTACTTCAAATCAAAGGGTTGAAAGTATGCTAAGTAACTTTATCAAGATGAATACCGCCTCTACTTCGGGAACTCTCCCTAGTAACACCGTTACTAACCCGAAGGAGGATTTAAAGGGTATTACCACTCGAAGTGGTGTAGCTTACAAGGGACCCACGATTCATACTACTTCTTCTCCTAAAGTAGTAGAACGTGAACCCGAGGTCACAAAGGATACGATGCCTCCTACTAATAACGGAAGCACCGAAGACATCCCACCTCCGGTTGTCCCTATTGTCCATCATGAATCAATCTCTGAGCCCGCAAATACTCCAGTTAGTGCTTCAATGCCTAACCAAAAAGCATCAATTCCATTTCCTTCAAGAAGAAATGATGAAAGACGTCGTGAAAAAGCTAACGATCAAATTGAGAAATTCTACGAAATCTTTAGAGATTTGAGTTTCGAAATTAGCTTTACGGATGCCTTGATGCTTATGCCAAAATTCGCCTCGACTCTAAAAGCCTTAATCGGAAACAAAGAAAAGTTGAGTGAAATGGCTAGAACTCCATTGAACGAGAATTGCTCAGCAGTCATCCTTAACAAGTTACCGAAAAAACTTGGAGACCCTGGCCGATTTCTCATTCCGTGTGAATTTTCCGGAATTAATGCATGCAACGCCTTGGCCGATCTAGGTGCAAGCATTAATCTTATGCCATATTCCGTCTGGAAAAATCTCTCTCTTCCTGAACTAACCCCGACTTGCATGACACTAGAACTAGCGGACCGTTCAATCTCTGAACCGATCGGTATCGCTGAAGACGTCTATGTGACGGTGGGAAAGTTCCAATTTCCAGCAGATTTCGTGGTCGTCGATTTTGAGCCAGACCCCCGAGTACCTTTAATTCTCGGGAGGAGTTTCTTAAAGACCAGTCATGCATTGATAGATGTATACGAAGGTGAAATAACCCTTCGTGTTGGCAGAGAGGCCATTACATTTAATCTAGACCAAACTTCGAGATACACGGCTGATTACAATCATGTGACGGCAAACCGAATCGACGTGATTGAATTAGCTTGTGAAGAATACTCTCAAGAAGTTCTTGGTTTTTCTGATATGATCTCAAGTGGCAATCCCACTCCTTACTTCGATCCAATCGTCTCTACTGCTTCTCCAACTTTAACTCCATTCGGAGACAGTGATTTTCTCCTTTTTGAGGAAGCCGACTCTTTTCTTGCTATAGAGGATGATCCAACTTCATCGGAAGTTGATCCAACGTATTATGACCCTGAAGGGGACATTCTACTCCTCGAAGCCATTCTTAATAGTGAACCATTACCACCCCTTCCCAATCAAGGAGATTATTTTCCAGAAACCCGTAAAGAACTTAAAATTTGTGAAGCAAAATCTTCAGTTAATGAGCCCCCTGAGGTTGAACTCAAGGACTTGCCACCTCATTTAGAATATGCATTTTTGGAGGATAACGACAAGTTGCCCGTCATAATTGCAAAAGATCTAAAGAATGAGGAAAAGGCAGCTCTAATCGAGGTTCTAAAGTCCCACAAGCGAGCCATCGCTTGGAAACTTTCTGATATCAAGGGTATTGACCTAGAGTTTTGTACCCACAAAATTCTCATGGAAGAGGACTACGAACCTACGGTTCAGCATCAAAGGCGGGTAAATCCGAAAATCCATGACGTCATCAAGAAAGAAGTTGAAAAGCTTCTTGATGCCGGATTGATTTATCCAATCTCTGACAGTCTATGGGTAAGCCCGGTGCATTGTGTACCGAAAAAAGGTGGCATGACCGTCGTCGAAAATGATGAAAATGATCTTATACCGACTCGATTGGTCACAGGGTGGAGAGTGTGCATTGACTATATAAAATTGAATGAAGCCACTCGAAAGGACCACTTTCCACTTCCCTTCATGGACCAAATGCTCGAAAGACTAGCAGGGAATCAATTCTATTGTTTCCTCGATGGCTTTTCGGGTTATTTCCAGATTCCCATAGACCCGAAGGACCAAGAAAAGACAACCTTTACTTGCCCATACGGAACATTTGCCTATCGTCGCATGCCTTTTGGGCTATGCAATGCACCCGGCACGTTCCAACGATGTATGATGGCAATCTTCCACGACATGATCGAAAAAACGATGGAAGTGTTTATGGATGACTTTTCAGTCTTCGGGGATTCTTTCTCTACATGCCTATCCCATTTGGACAAAATGTTAAAACGGTGTGAAGACACCAATTTGGTCCTAAACTGGGAGAAAAGCCATTTCATGGTAAAAGAAGGCATTGTTCTTGGACACAAAATCTCTAAATCAGGAATTGAGGTCGATCGAGCTAAAGTTGATGTTATCGCCAAGCTCCCTCACCCGACTACTGTGAAAGGTGTCCGAAGTTTTCTTGGGCATGCCGGTTTTTACCGACGATTCATACAAGACTTCTCAAAAATAGCCCGCCCAATGACTCATTTGCTTGAAAAAGAGACTCCATTTTTCTTCTCAAAAGAGTGTATCGAATCCTTTAATACACTTAAAAGAAAATTGACTGAGGCTCCGATTTTGATTGCTCCCGACTGGGACTTGCCCTTCGAACTCATGTGTGATGCAAGTGATTTTGCAATTGGGGCAGTCCTAGGGCAACGAAAGAACAAGCATTTCCAACCAATCCACTATGCCAGCAAAACCATGACTGAAGCTCAAGCACACTACACTACGACCGAAAAAGAATTACTTGCCGTAGTGTACGCTTTTGAGAAATTTCGGTCATATCTTGTTTTGTCTAAGAGCATAGTGTATACCGACCATTCTGCTATAAAGTATCTCTTCACTAAAAAGGATGCTAAGCCAAGACTGATGCGGTGGATCCTTTTGCTCCAAGAATTCGATGTTATCATCCGAGACAAAAAAGGAGCAGAGAATCTGGCCGCCGATCATCTTTCCAGACTTGAGAACCCTCATCAAGATAAACTCGAGAACAAGGAAATCACAGAAACATTTCCCCTCGAAACTCTTGGATCGGTTGCTCTTCGTGTTGATAGTACCCCATGGTTTGCAGATTTCGCAAACTACCATGCGGGGAATTTCATTGTCAAGGGAATGTCATCCCAACAGAAAAACAAGTTTTTCAAAGATGTCAAACACTACTTCTGGGATGACCCCTTCTTGTTCAAAATCTGTGCGGATCAAGTGATCCGGCGGTGTGTGCACAGCAAAGAAGCTCTCGATATACTCAAAGCTTGCCACAATGGATCCACGGGGGGACACCATGGTGCAAATATCACCGCCAGAAAGGTCTTTGATGCCGGATTCTTTTGGCCTACAATTTACAATGATGCACACGAGTTGGTTAAAAATTGCGACTCGTGCCAACGACAAGGAAATTTTTCACAAAGGGATGAGATGCCTCAAAATTCCATCCAAGTTTGTGAAATCTTTGACGTTTAGGGCATAGACTTCATGGGACCGTTCCCATCATCAAAAGGAAACAAATACATACTTGTGGCTGTCGATTACCTGTCAAAATGGGTTGAAGCGAAGGCGCTCCCCATAAACGACGCCCGAGTAGTTTGCAAATTTCTTAAATCTCTCTTTGCCAGATTCGGTGCCCCTCGTGCCATCATCAGTGATCGTGGAACACATTTTTGCAATGACCAGTTTGCAAAGGTCATGCTTAAATATGGAGTCACTCATCGTCTCTCCACCGCGTATCACCCACAGACAAGTGGGCAGGTTGAAGTATCGAATCGTGGTTTAAAAAGAATTCTTGAAAGGACAGTGGGCGAAAATCGTGCCTCTTGGTCGGACAAACTGGATGACGCTCTCTGGGCCTTCCGTACAGCGTACAAAACACCCATCGGGTGCACTCCGTACAAGCTTGTATATGGAAAGGCATGTCATCTGCCGATTGAGTTGGAGCACAAAGCTTACTGGGCCCTTAAACATGCAAACTTTGATCTCAAAACCGCGGGTGATCAACGCAAAGTTCAACTCAATGAATTAAGTGAACTGCGTGATCAAGCCTATGAAAATTCTTTGATTTACAAAGAGAAAACTAAGAGGATTCATGACGCAAAGATCAAAAACCGCGTTTTCAACGTCGGTGATCAAGTCCTCCTCTTTAACTCAAGATTGAAAATTTTCTCCGGCAAGTTGAAGTCCCGCTGGTCAGGACCATTTACCATTGTTCAAGTTTTTCCATATGGCACCGTTGAGTTATCCCAAAACTCCGGGCCAAACTTCAAAGTAAATTGGTTCATCGTTTCAAGCACTATTTTGTTGGGGATGTCCCAGTTTATGGATATCCCGGACCTCCAAACCTTCCCTAAGGACAACTAAATTCAGGGAATTGGGTCAAGCTTAGTGACCCTAAACAAGCGCTTCGTGGGAGGCACCCCATGCTTATCCTAGTTTATCCGTAGTAGTATGCTAGCTTAGTAATGAATAAGTGTTTAGTTGTTGTGAGGAGGCTTGCCTCTACCTTTTCCATGTTTTGTATTTTGTGCTGTATTGTCCAGGATGTCCCGGATTTTTGAAGCCTCTCATGCTCGCGGTATTTGTCCTTCGATCACAAGAGCTTCAAATCCTCAGCTTCATTTTGGGAATCCGATATCCTAATCTTATCGACTAACGTTTATCTTTAAGGTTATTCATAAACGCTTAGGACTTTTACATAGAAAACCCTTTGTGAAAACATTGGGAATGTTTTTATTTAGTATGGGGGGGGGGGATCTTCGATTTGATTGTGCCTGCAGCCGTTGTTCTCACGTAATCCCGTTTTTACCACCAAAATTTCAAAAAAAAAATGAAAAAATTTAAAAATTTTCAAAAATAAAATAAGTGTTTTGTCACAATTTTGACTTTCCTGCTGGGTAGAATAAGAGTAAATTTTGACTCGATCGAGCGTGTTGAGCTCTAGCTTGTTCCTTAACTTTTAGACTAAGCGTTCGCGAATATTCGCGAAGAACGAAAAATGATAGTGTTAGAGTATGAACTGGATGCTAAACAAGGATTATTTGGAAATCTTAAGAGCTCATAAGTGTAATTTGTCGCTTTTTCTCCCATAAGCTCTTAACCTGATTAATATACGTGTTATTTTTGGAAATTAAACTTAAATCAATAATTTTTATGTAGTATATAGCAAAAACTTTAGCCTTAGTTCAAATTTATACTTGAATTTTTCAAAAAGACATTTTCCCAAAATACTAAAAAAAATGATGAAAAATGCAAAAATATAATAAATATAAACTGTGGGTTGATAAAAGTTTGCTGTATCTTGCCGGCTCAACTAAACGTTGTTACAGCACTTAAAGGAAGCCCATGTAAGGAATAATAATCCATGAGACTGCATAAAGTTTGCCGATCTTGCGGCTCACAACCGATGTTGCAGCCTTCTAAAAGGTTGAGGGTTACAAATTGCATAATAGCATTACGTGAGGACACGCAACATCCCAGTATGGGGGATTTTTGGTATGTGTTTAATTACACATATCTTTGACCATTAAAAACAAGCTAAAATGACCAAAAATGTACCAAAAATACTTCGTATTTGTATGTTTGCATTTATTTTGTGCAGGAAATGGATATCCGACAAAAGGACGAAAAATCAAGCCAAAAATGACAAAACCGGACACAGAATGGAAAAGCGTGGTAAAGACAAAGTCAAATCGAAGCCAAAGACCAAAAAGTCCAGTCAAAGTCGAAAAGTCAACCTCGACAAAAGTCAAAGTCAAGACCGAAGCCATAATCGAAAAAGACCTTAATGGGCCGACCCTTACCCATCTAATGGGCCAGGCAGCCCATTAAGGGTACATTTAAAGACCAAATAGGCCTTACATCATAAACGGGCCCAAATCAAAGTTTAACACCACAAGGACCTTACTTGCAATAAACCATATATACTTAAGGGACCAATTATGCCAAACACCAAAACTCTTTCCCTGTCACTTTTAAAACACTGTATATCTTCCAAATCATTTCCCGTCCAAAACCTGTGCACCTCGTTTCCTGTTCACTCCCTTCTAAAAAACATCACCATCCCTCACCCCACACCCACATGGAGTCAAAGCCATGCTGGCAATCCAAAGCATGCCCATTGGCTTATAAAATTGAAGGCTGTGATGATCACGAATTGGGCATCAAGCAAAGATAAATGGTCAAGATTGAGCTATTGTTCTCCTCACAAAAAAAATACTCTCAATCCCTCTCACAAAGAAAGCACAGGAAAGAAGAGGCCAAGACTTGAAGACCTAGAAGCTTCTTAGTCTTCTTATAAATAAGCTCATTTGTAAGCCCTTGGGGGCAGTGAGTTTTTATCTTAGTTTTAGTTTTAACCTAGTTTAAAAAAGTTGTATTTTCTTTAGAATTGTAATCTGTGTTTTTTAATGAAAGTTAAGTTTGAGTTTTCATAATTTGTTTTCAAGTATTGAGGTTGTTATTTGTTTTTAAAAGCTCACTTAGATTTTCATAAGCTGTTCTACATCTTATTTGACTTAAAAGTAATTTAAAATATAACAGAAAGAAAACACAAAAAAAAATCTCACCCCTTAAAATTCCTCAGCAAAAATTGGATGATAAGCTGATTTGGAAGAGCTTATAGACCCTTACCAGCTTGTTTTATACAAGCTGGAGCTTGTAGACTATCTTTGTTTTCCCTGTTTGAGCAAGGGAAAAGGTACACCTTCTTTTAAATTTTTGCTTATTTGTACTGTAGCATTGCTTATTGTTGCTTGTTTGTTGCTTATTAATGCTTATTAATGCTTGCTTCTAGCTTAGAATTAATTAGTTATGTATTTTCTTTTTAACTGTCAAAATAGCTTAATATAGTGCTTATCTGTTTAGCTTATTCAAAGTGCTTATTGTTGCTTGTTTGTTGCTTATTAATGCTTATTGATCATTTCTCTTTAAAAGATTTAGCTTAAAACAGCTTTTTTTTGTTTTAAATTTGGATTTTAAAAACTTAAAGGGGTGTTTGGGTTAAGGGATAAAATGGGTCAAAACAGTTTTAAAATCTTTTTGGGTCATTGAGTCAACTTTGTTAAGCTATATCTTAGCTTATTTAAGCTATTTTCAAAAGTTTTTTGGTTCCTAAGTCTGTTTTTAAGTTTTTTCTATAAAGCCTTTAAAACTGTGGAATTAAAGCTGTTTCAAACAGCTTATTTGATTAAGCTGTCCAAACCAAGCTTTTAAGCATTGGTTTGGACTTGTTTTAAGTGTTTAAGTGTCCTTAAGTTGTCTTTGGTTTTTATCAAAAATCTGTCCTAGGTTTTATTAAGCTTTCATGTCTTAAACTACTCTTTTGATCCACAAATATCAGCAGCTTATTTTTGTTTTTAGCTTTTAAAAATTGGTGCACAAGCTCATTAGGAGCTTGTGTCCATCTGTTTTAACTTCCTTTAAAATTTTAAGCTTATTTGCCAGCTTATTTATAAGCTGGCTTATAGCCCTTTTTCTTTGTAAATACTTCCCCTGGTGCAAAACAGCACCCTTTGGTGTCCTTTTTATTGCTTATTTTTTATCCTTATTCTTAGTTTGTTGCTTTTTTAGAAAGCTCATAAGCTGAGCTTTAAGACCTAGCAAGCCCCAGCCCTTAAGTTAACTTTTGAGTGTTTAAATTTAAGCCAAAAAGTGCCTCCTTAGGACTGATGTGTATGCAGTTTTGACCCATTTTGCTTATTTGCTTATTGAAGCTTTTTAGCTTATCACTTTTGCTTAAATTAGGTTTAAGTGTGCTTATTAGGTTAGTTTAAGCTTATTTAGCTTATTTTGTTTAAAGTAGGGCTTATTTTAGCTTAGTTGCAGCTTTAGTTAAAAATTTCTAAGTGTTTTTGCTCTTTAGCTTTTTCTGTCTTTTCAGCTTAAATTAGCTTTATATCTTTGCTTATTTTTGTTCAAACATGCTTGTTATGTGTAGTTAAGTATATGTGCTAGCTTATTGCCCTTTTTAGATTGCTTATTAGTGCTTAAAATGCCTAACAGTTAAGCCCTTTAAGCCTTAGTGTAATTTAGCTTAACTGTCCCTTTAATTTAGCTTATTTCGTGCTTATTTGTAGGTTACAAAATTTTTTCCTTTTTTAAAGTTGCTTATTTTTAGTCTTTTCAAAAAGTTGTAAAAAAAAACTCCATTTTAATTTTCAAGCTTATTTGCCAGCTTATTTTTAAGCTAGTTTTTTTTGCCCTTTGCCTTTGAGAAAATCTCCCCTGGTGCAAAACCAGTTTTTCTCAACCCTTTTTTCTTGCTTATTTGTTAGTAAAACCCTAGGTCTCTTTGCTTTTCTAGAAAGCTTCTAAGTAGCTCTTTAAGCTACTATAAGCCAGGAAGCCAAAAGTCCCTCTAGGTGGCTTATTTTTAAGCTAGAAAAAGCTCATTTGGGATTTTCACCTAACAGTACTAACTATAAGTTAGTACTGTTGGAGTATTTTTGCTTATTGAAGCTTTTAAGCTTATTGAAATTGCTTGATTTAGGTTTAAGTGTGCTTATTAGTTTAGTTTAAGCTTAATTTAGCTTATTTTGTTTAAAGTAGGGCTTATTTTAGCTTGGTTGCAGTTTTAGTTAAAAATTTCTAAGTGTTTTTGCTCTTTAGCTTTTTCTGTCTGTTTTAGCTTAATCCAGCTTATTTATTTTGCTTATTTTTGTTCTAAGTGCTTATTTAGTGTAGCTTAGTGTCTATGTTAGCTTATTTTCAAGTTTGCATTGCTTGCTTGTCTTAAAAAAGGGCCAAACAGTTAGATAAAATAGCCTTTAGTGTAAAAAGAGAAAACTGTCCCTTCTTTTGCTTATTTTTCGTGCTTATTTTTAAGTTACAAAATTTTTTCCTTTTTTAAAGTTGCTTATTTTAATTCTTTTCAAAAAGTTGTAAAAAAATGAGGAATAAAAGCGTTGGGATTAGGGGAGACCCCGAGTGAGCAAGACTCGAACTCGGGATCTCACCCAAATCAACCAACACTTTTATAACAACACCTCTACAGCTGTGCTACAATAGCTCATCCGGTAGAGGTTTGTTAAATTAAATATATAAGCCCATTTAGCCCTATAAGCCCACAACCACTTTTTAGCTTATAACAGATTATTTATAAGTTGTTTTTCCCATTTTAGATTTTTCATAGGATCTTTATAGCTTAACTTATTTTTCTGTAATTTTTCAGAATTTTTCATAATCGTTTGATATTTTTTATCATTTAATTTCCTTTAAACTGTTTTTTAATTATAATAAATTAAATAAAAATCAAAAAAATATTTTTCTTTTTTAGAAAATTTTATTTTATCAGTTTTCACTTAGGAAAAATAGAAAATCTTTCGTAGGGTCGTTTTTGCAAAATTTTACTTTTTAAAGAACGGGTTTCGACCCCGTTTTTTGTTTTCTCATTTTTAAGCTCGTTTTAACTCCGTTTTCAGTCTAGTCTTTTTTATTCTTCATTATTAGTCACCTAGAGTAGATTAGAAGTAAAAAAAAAACTTTGTAGGGTTAATTTTTAAGATTTTAGGTTTTAGACCCCTTGTTCGGGATTCCTGCTCTCGTTTTTCAGTTTAATTTCATAATTTTTAGGTTTTTCTCAATCGTTTTTGCTTATTATTGATTAATTTAGCTTTCTAAACTCCCAAATCATTAATCTCATTCAAACTCCAATTTTCCGACTGTACCGATAATCAAGCCCAGCCTCGTTGGGGATAAACGACCCGGGAATATTCTATACTACTTCTCGGTTTCATTGATTATTTTTAGATTATACTTATTATATATATTTTATTATATATTATATATATAAAGGTATAGTTTAAATTTTCCTAATCAATTTTTGGCGCCGCTGCCGGGGAGGCTGTGAGTCAATTCTCCATACTGTTTGAAACTTAGTTTTTAAAGATCCTTCATTCTTGAAGTTATTTGCTTTATAAAAAAACCCTAAAAGTACAAAAATATTTTCATTTTCTTTTTAGTATAATTATCATTTAAAGAAAAACTAAAAAAAAAACCAAAAAGATAAAAACATTGTCTTTAATTATCAATAAAAATCAATCAAGTTGGTAAAAGAACACCAACATATAATACTTTCAACTGAAGTATTATCCATTAATAAGTTCCCGAACCAAAGAATCAAAAACTTACCTTTTGTGTCACTTGCGAGGTACGGTTCACCTTTTAAAAGATAAACAAACTCAAAGAGGGGTATAAGGCGGGTTGTTCCTTGGAACTACGACCCTAAAGGAAAAAGGTTTTTAATAGCTTCGCGCTTTCCTATTCCTCCGCTCCTTTGTGCGTTTTTCTTTTCGAAAGAGTTACCGAGAAGCTTGTTGATTATGCGAGAGTACTATACCGTTGTAGTGTAGTAGGCAAAGATCGGGGGTCTGTTATCGGTCTTTAGGGGAATAGGTTGGGAAGGCTCGATCAGAACTCTCACTCAGAGGTTCTACTGGGGTTGAGACGAAGATTCTTTTTGTATTTGTCTATTATAGAAAGCAGGTAAAAGAGATCATATGTTGGAGGTTTGGTTTGTTTTTATTTAATTAACTATAATATTTACATTATCTCAATCTTTATGGTGATAACTCTCATATGGGTAAAACGAATGTATTTACTTATCCGACCATGCACCTTACTCCTCAGATTTGCTTCGTCCTATTCCTGTTGCTTTGTCCCACTTGTGATGATTTGTGCACGTATTTCCGCTAAGTCAGAATGAATTACACGAACCCGCGTCTATACTACTTATTCTGTTAAGTGGTAACGCATAAGTAAGGTAGTATGAAGAACTATACAAAAGACTCTAAGAGTATATTAAATGCATTTGAAATATATTAAGAGGGATCAACCATATTATGGGTAAGGTAGTATGAAGACTGTTACCGATGGTATCCTTTCTACACACGCCGCGATTCCTCTAGACGTCTATTGCAAATTTAATATCTTATGGCTAAGTTTTCTAAAGCCCTAACGCATAAATCAATCACAAAGAAAAAAGAACCATTAAAAGGGACTCTACATCTAAGTTCTTATTGCAATTCATAAGTAAATACTAATAGATCTAGCCTAGCATGTTAAGCACAAGAAAAGAACAAGAATTAATCAAACAACACATAAACATATTAAAAGATTAAAGGGATAGATAAACTTTACTTGATTAAAACTTGGATTAAAGATGGTTACCAAGTAGTGAGTGTTTAAGGACCTAAAGTCGCCTAAAAACCATGACAAACTCGATATACTAAGTTAGAGTTCGTCTCCTAAAAGTTACACACTAAAAACACTAAAATCGGTTTTGTATATATAAGAAAAGCGGTGCGACGGCGTCGGGTTATAGCCGTGACGCCGTCGTCACATCGAATCTTCTAGAGCCACTTTAAGTCGGCTACGTTCTGACGCCGTCGCTTTAATGATTCATGAGTTCGTTGCTTGGGACTTCGCGACGAGGTCTCTCACATTTGTAATGCACGGAATTTCTTCAAACAGAATGGCGAATTTCTTCAAAATAATTGGTGTAGAGTCGTAGTCTTGTTCGTTTCTTCTCCAAATGAGCTCAAGTCACGTGTATTTCCTCCAAATGCCATCCAAGTGCTAAAAACATGAAAACAAACGATTAATGCCACATTATCTGGGCATAATGTTTTATGATTTAGGAGGTTGAAATGACCTTGTAAATTGTGTATAAAATGACACCTACATTAGGAGTTCAACCCAAAAAATGGGCAACAAACAAGGCCTTAATAAGCCCAAAGAAAACCTAACAAGCTTTTGTCGCCACATGTAATGACAATTAGTAGTAAGAGTAATGTGTGGTGTTAAATGTGAGGATGTTGAAGTGAAAAAAAGATAAAAAAAAAAGAAATGACATGTTACCATACATGACTCTATGACAAAGTCCAACGAATCCTACCTACACTTACAAAAAGGATTTTCAGTGACAACACTTTTTTCATTGACATAAAAAACAGGAAAGTGTATGTGAAAGTTACATACTTTTACTTATACCTTAGAAAAAAAATTGTAAGTAAATACTTTAGTTTTGCGTTCGACATCTTTTTGAAAAGTGTCAGCAAAGTCGATTTTTTACCCACACGTCAAATAAATGTAAGACACACGTGTTAATGCTGTACCACCACTTACAAAAAATACGAGCAAAAGTGTAGTTTTACTCACACAGTCACACTTTTTGAAAAGTATATAAGTAATAGTCTTAATTTACCCGCACACTTTAAAAAGTGTGAGTGAAAATACTTTCTTTTAACTACATTTTATAAAAAGTGTGAGCAAACATGTAGTTTTTATATAAAAATAATCACTAGGGAAAGTCAAACTTGTATCTAGGGCCGGTCACGGTCTGAAAACCGGACCGGACCAGATCAAAAACCAATTTGGTCCAGAATACGGGACCGAGGATCGAACCGAAATGTTCAGTCCATGTCCGGTCCGGTCTAACAAATCATAATGGTCGATTTTGAGTAAGACTGGAAGTCGCGAAGACAATATGTTTGATTCTGGTTATGCCTATTAGCTCTTTGAATGAGGGAATATTGTAATAAAGCTTACTACAATAATACAGATATAATAAACAACGAATCCGAATAATAACCCCCAGCTTTCTGTGACACTCTCAACATACATAAACTCACGACTCACACGCCCTCCCCCCCCCCCCCCCGCCCCCACTGGGCGGTAAGAGCCCCGTTAATATAACACAGGTTGTGATTTTTGAGTCATGGGACCAACGGTGAACAGAAAACAGACAAAATGAACATTACTTACAATGCCCATGGTCAAGTATGAAGGACAAAAAAGTACCGCGTCAGTTACATATAAAGGGGCTCGAGGACGAAACATGCAACAATATCGACTTTAAAATGTATTAGACATTGACTTACGTTTTATAAGGACTGAATTGCGATAATCGTGTTTCAGTTAGAGGGACAAACAGTGTACCTATAGGCAAAATATAATATGTATGTAAAGAAAGTTTAGTAAAACTTAAATAGTAATACCCCACTTTTCATAAAACTAGTTTGTGTAAAGTACATTTTTGAGTCCTTGTGGTTTGATACATTTTCCCTTTGGTTCCAAAATTAATAAAACGTTTTGGGTTTAGTCCAATGTGATCACTTTTGTTTCACTTTCAATTCCAAACCATGTTAAAAGATTAAACAAAAAAAAGTGAATATCTCACCAAACCGACAAAGATACAAAAAAAGATGATTTTGAACTGAAAGTGAAACAAAAGTATTACTTTTGAAATAAAACCAAAACATTTTTAATTTTGAACCAAAAATGAAAACGTACCAAAACACAAAGACCAGAAAATTGTACTTTACTCAAAAGATTCTTTCTCAGTTGTCCACTTTTCTAACCCGAATCCGAATCCGAATCCATAACACCCCCTTTTCATAAATTCGTCTCACACACACCGAACCCTAACACATTCCACACATGCCAATGGGTGTTACGAAAGGAGGAATTACCGATTAGCGCCGATCAGTGTCATAAATTACCACCTCTAAATCTGATGGTACAATATACATGCTGGGATGATGTGTGCTAAAATATTACGGCTCTGAAGAGTTTGGCTAGGAAGTACAAACGAGGGACCGTGCCCCAAGAATTCGTTGCAACTTGGACTTGTCGCTCGTTAGCTCGCAGTAAGAAAGATCTGGAATTGGACCTCGCGTTGTAAAAAAAAAAAATCAGGTTTGTATCTAATTCGTTTACTGTACTTGTTATTAATTAATTTTTACATAATGTACTTGGTGTTTGTAATAATTAGCGTTATGACGGTATAAATCCTCTGTCTTATGTTTGTAATCAGTTTGTTAGGATTTTTTTAGCTACTGATGTGAAATTGGTGATTTAAAGAGGCTGAAACTTTGTATAAAATGGTTTCAGAAGTCTTTAGAAGACCTTGCTGTGGAAATGGATGAAATGAAAAAGGGAAGGAAACAAGAGTGAGCAAGCGTACTTATCTCGTCTGTCTTTGCAAGCCGCTCTTTGGCTAAACGTGAGTCTAACAAAATGTTGTTTTGGGAAAAAGATCGGCAACTTTTAAGGGAAGAGCTTCTAATGGTTAAAACTAAAAGAGAGGTATTTCTTTTACCCAAAAACCATTGTTGAACTAAAACTTGCATCAGTAACTCTTTTAAAACTATATGTTGCAAGTATACAAGCATATTTTTTATATGAGCATGTAATTGGTGTAGGTCTTTTTCTCTTTTTATTAGAATTGACTAAAATGATGTTACTATACCAGTTGTCTTCGTGTTTGGATCAATTTTCTATGCTATCAAGGTCATTAGGCGATATTACAATCATGTTCTCTTGGGTAAGGACGGAGTTAGATGGTAAGGCTGAAAAATGGTTGGGTTGGGTGGAGGGTTAGCGGTTGGGTCATGGGTCCTTAGATGGGTTTGGGTTAGATGGGTGTCGTTGTAGGAGGATAGGGTCTACATGCGGTTTGAGGTTTTAAATTGGGGTTTGGCAGTTAGATGGGTTTGGGTCTAGATGGGTCTTTTAGGAGGATGGGTCTACATGGGTTTGGATCTAGATGGTTTTGGGTCTAGTTGGGTAAATATTTTTAAGGGATGGGTCTAGTTGGGTCCTCCTTAATATTTATAGATGGGTCTTGTCGGGTATAGCATTTTTCATCCGTTTTTTACGTTTTTATACGTTTTAAACCGATTTTGACCGTTTTCGACATATTTCAACCGTTTTTGACCGATTTCGACCGTTTTGACCGATTCCCACCGTTTTCGACCGATTCCCACCGATTTCGACCATTTTCGACGATTTCGTAATGTTATCTCGTCGATTTTTCAACCGATTTTGACCGTTTCATTCCCCTTTGTCAACCTATTTCGACCGTTTTTGTCTCTTTTCCATCCTCGCATATCGACCGTTATCGTCTTTCGATCGTATTCCGTCGAGTTTCGACCGTTTTTGGAAACGTTTTGAACCTATTTCATACGTTTTTGAAGTTGTTGTCCGTTTTTTAAACGTCTTTAAACGTTTTTGTACGTTTTCGTCCAATTGTGTAATGATGCTTGTTCGTTCACATAACGTCATTCTCCGTTCTTCGTGTTCCCTACGTTTCCGTTAGTTTTCATGCATTTTTGTACACGATTTTTATCGTCTTCAGTACGTTTTCTTACATTTTTTAAAAACGTACTAAAGCTGAAACATTTGAAAATCTGTTCAAAAACGTATTTAAGCGATGAAAAACGTTAGAAACGAACGAATGCACGAAACGGAAAATGGAATGAAACTTAGAAAAACGTAAGATTAGTAGAAAAAGGTAAGGAAACGTAAACGAAAACGTGCGAAATTCATGTCGAAAACCGGCTCAAAATCCCGTCGGAGTATCGGTCCAAACGGATCTAAATCGGTCGAAATCCGTGCAGAAAATCGGTCTCTTCGAATACGAGCGAATCGGTCGATATCGGTTCTAAATCGGTAAAAAAAAACGGTGCAAATATTGGTTCAATTAAACGGTAGAAATCTGGTTTTGTGAAATATCGTCGAAAACGGGTTATTTATTTTTTAATTTTTTTAAATAATAACGATCAAGATCGGTCCAAAAACGGTGGAAAACTTTCGAAATCGGACTCGGAAAACCGGTTTGGGGGAAAACGGTTCAATAAATTTCTCGGTCAGATATCGGTCGAAATCGGTGTCGCCTATAAACGGTGGTAAAACGTCGAAATTATGTGGAAAACAAGTCGTAATCGGTTTCGAATTTGGGTCGAAAACGGTTCAAATCGTCAAAATCAGACCGAAATTCGGTCGGGGAAAACGCTCGAAATCGGTCGAAACAAAGTTCAAAAACGGAACAGAAAGATCGGTCGGAGAAAACGTAACTTAATAACGGTCGAATCCGGTCGAAACCGTATAACAAACGTTTATTAAAACACGGGCGGAAAAATGCTTTTATACCCAACGAATCCATCTATAAATATTAGGGAGACCCAAGACTAGACACATTCATTTAAAAATATTTAACCAACTAGACCCATTCTATAATATTATTCGAGACAAATGCTAGACACCATCTAGGACCCCATCTATTAAAATTTAAAAGAGAGGACCCATCTATAATTATTACAATATGCTAGAGCATCTTATAATTTAAAGGTGGAAACATCTCAGACCCCTGATCCTTTAAATATATACATATTTATCCAACTAGACCCAAAGTTAGAACAATGGTCCATAACAATTGCCACCTTCTAGACGAATGTGATTTAGTAGTTTGAATATGAAAGGTGACGAACTAGTGGAATTCTTTGATAAGTAAGATGTTCTCTATTTTTTCTATTGCTAGAAATCGTAAAGGCGAGCACTCGTACAATAATAGTTATAGGAGGTAGGTTATATGCCAAGATTGAAACAATCAAGTGTCTTGGATAAATAGCCCTAACCATTTACGTACTATTACGCGAATTTTAGACGTATGAATTTGAATGTGCAGTATGGGACTCATATGTACCATTTATGCTAACCTGTCAACACTTTTTACTAAGCTACAAGGACAATTCTGTGATATAATTCGGATTTTGAAAAATTTTATTGCAAAAAATTCTTGGTCATAATTGCTAGTTAAATCATCTATGCTGACAGAGAGCCCGATAAAAAAAAACTTTATTGCAACATGTTGGGTGCTTTGAGTAAATGCTTAATGGTAGTCTATTTGGTCTTTAAGACTTGTCTTTCCTTTGGTTTGGATTGTTCAGTTTTACGAGTAATATTTTATGCAACGTATGGTTGCATGTTTGAACCTTCTTAACTGTTGATTAGGTGTATGCCGACCATTTTGTCATTGTTGTTGCTCTACTCTTCTTACTTTGAACACGCTTTCTTCATGAAATCCTTAAGCTACTTAATTATGTCTTCTGAGCCAATAGGTGATTTTCAGACGCTTTGGACCACTGCTGGATGAGAACCAAGCCAGAAGCATTCTCGATGAGATAAAACAGGTGATCACTGCCAGTGCAAGCAGAAAGGGAGAACGAGCTGAGAGGACCAACACTGAAGATTTTGATGCAGAGCCTGGAGAAGAAAAACAAGTCTTTTATCAAGTTCGTTCTTTTCACCATTAATTGATCAGAATAGTTGAGGTGGCAAGATGGGCTGTTTGGGTAAGGGTGTGATGGAGAACTGAGTTACGGGTCACATTTGGGTCAGAAATTGGGTCAAATTATCTGTTTGAACTTTGGAGTTAATTTATAAATTTCTTTTTCTGGACTCACTGTGGCTTTGCTGTTACAGGTTGGTTAGAGAGTGTTGGCGAAGTTAGTGTACAAGAACTCATTTCAAAGCCTTTTCTTGCATTCTATTGACGAAGCTATCGTCTGATTCTGATGCCTATGATGGTAAAGTAGCTAAATGCTAGCTCGTTCATCTGTAACCAATTATTTTTGTGGAGGAGTTTAGTTATTTGGGTAAATAATGATGTGCTATTTCACTTAATTGAAGGCCAAGGACAAAACAGCTGAAGAAAGAAGACAAGCTATTTGCATCTTTGACGATGTTGCAGAACAGTGCCGTAAGCAGACTACCACTTGATTTGCTTTTTGGTTACAGGTATACTCGAATTGGGACTAGAACTATGTGTGATAAGTTATTCATATTACAAATTATATGAATAACTGTATGTGTGCTAAGTTTGCATCTTTAAAGTCACTTAAGTCTTTGTTTGTGTTATATACCACTCAAATTGGGAAGACTTAAAAAGTCACAGGACTATAGAATTGTTCATAGAATCCATAGAATATGTTTCTAAAGTAGAACTTGCTAATCCGCAAATGTTCAAATTACTTCAACGAGTTAACTTCAAGAGTGACTGAGCTTTTACCGATGTTGACGCCGATTTTGACTGAGTTAGTTCAAGGGAATCCTGACCTAGTGGCAAGTCACGGTTTTGCCAATCCTTGTTTTACAAGACACTGCGTAGTAGTAATACTTGGTTGATCTTTGATCAGCTTGACCTATATGTGACCCATTTAGATATGTTTGCTCACTTTGCGAGAAATGTAATTACTCTATTACTATTCGATTTAATTTCGTCTGTTATATTTATTAGAGAATGGGTACCTTATTTCAGTATGTTTAATACTTTTAATTTTTAATTTGATGATGAAGAGCCACGTCACTATGATCACGTTCCTTGTTCTCACATTCCTCTTGAAAGCAATGCGAATGATGGGCAATTTGTGGATATCGGACAGGTCTGCTATGATAGATTACAATCCTGATTCTGTCACTGGTAGTTACTAACTCTACCGCTTTTGGATCCTAGCTTTATTTTAGGTGCTGGTAGGAGTTGGTGTTAATGTGGCACGAAACATGGAGCGTGTCTGTCATTTAAAGCCTTTTTATTGGGAGGTCTAAGTTGGATATATATATACTAGAGTAGACTTCAATCCCACGCTACTCTTATACTGACCTTGTTTGCTTTGCTTTGTGCAGATGCTCTTTTCTGGGCTAAAACTGACTGTGATCATCAGGGTCCAATGCTCTCATACTGAAATCGTCATGGCATATGATATGGCTGGTTTGTCTGCTGTAGGGAAACTTATCATTTTCAATAAGTAGATAGTATTGATGTTTTCAGCTCAGGTATTGCTTTGTTGTTTATATTTCGATAGAAAATCTAAATCTTTGTTTTTTGTATAGCAGCTCTTTACGGGTTTTTTCTTTTTGATCCCATTTTTTTGTTAGTGTTAGTTGTTGGATATTGTTGATGCTTTAATAATTATCCCATTACCAAATTTTAAAGGGGTTGTACACAAGAAATGCCATGAACATACAAAGCATAGCCAAAGGATGACAGAGCGTGTTACTACTTCTTTTCAAATATTACTTTTTTATGCAGTTATTATCGTCCAATAGTTCGTCTAATGTTTAACATAATTTGTTAATTAATTTTTGTGTTTCATCAGATATTTGCTATTAGATTTGTCCTCAATAAGGACAACTGGTCGGTTATATAACTGATACTAATTCAATAATGTTATCTTTTAGAAGGTTATTCTGTATGGTTAACAGACGTGTTTGCCGATTAAAAGTTGATAGTTAACGAGGCTAAAGATGTTCATGAGTTGTCTTATCTTTTAATGGTTGAAGAGGCAAGTAATATAAGACATGTTACCAGCATTAGTCTGAATTTACTTTCATTTAATTGACCAATCTATTAAATCCGGTGTTGATCGATCGCTCGTATTACAGGTCAAGAGCGAACTTTTATTGTGGCTCAGTAACATATGGCAAATACCTTCTAAAGTTTTTTCTATTTTTGCTCGGAGGTATGTATACTTTCTGTTTAATTGGTGTTCTTTCTATGTGAAGTGTACTTTTACAATTTGTGTTTTTAAATTAATCTCAATTTTCAATTTTTTTATGAATATTTTTTGGTGGTTGTAGATTTCTTGGTGCTGGGTAAGGGTTATGCTTCAGATCATAACCATATAGCCGCATAAATCAATGATTCTGGAGACAGTTTCTATAGACATTACCACCCGCCACATTGGCTTGACAATATGTCTCGCCTGCTCAGCCCCACAACAATTGGCAATAGCAATTCCCCCGTGTCTGTCATCATTTACCCAAACAGGTAGCTCTTTGAATAGATGTATATTTCAGAACTCAAGAGTACCTACCCTTTGACATATGTATTTTTCGGTGTTTCTCTTTAAATGTGAGCAATTATTATTCTACAGTTTGTTCATTTTCCGTTCCGTTTTATATGTTTTTGTTATAGCATAGTGATGATCTAATTCTGCCGAGAACTTGATAAGTAATGTGGATTAGGCGGTCACTTTTTTTTTTCTAACATTATTCTTGACTCGCCAATCATGTCAATAACCTTCATATCACCTTATGCTTAATGCAGCTCGAATTGGAGTATTTCAATCATGGTGGCGTCCTTCCGTATGTCATGCGACATCTATTGGCTTGATGGGTGTCAAATTTCAGGTAAAGAATGAATGTGAATATCTTTTGCTAGATACCAGTCAATAAGTTATATATAGTTGAAATCATTGACAAAAGGATTGCATTATTTTGCAAAGTAGAAAGGGACAAAAAACTGAAGCATCAAAGTCAAATCGAAATATTGGTCTCGGATATTTAGCGGGATTAATTCTAAGCGTGTGTTTGCTGACAAATTGATTAACGGACTTGCGAATAACGTGTCTTACAATACCTATTTATATCCAAATAAATAAGTCTAGTGTATCATATAATTAGTCAATAATGTAGTTAAACTTACATTCTTTGGGTGTTCAAAGTGGAAAGCACTGGATTCCAAATGTAGATTTAGTTATAATAGTTTACAATCCCTAAGTAAGTGTAAGAATCATTGGTTGTACCATCATAGAAAAGAAATCTCGAATACATGATAATAGGATAGCAAATACAGAATTTTGAGCGATACTCATCACATTCCACACCCAAATGATTGCTTGCTATTATACAGTAGTCCACCACGCAAGCTTTGTCTCGGCAGTCACACATACCAGGCAAGGTTCGATTAAGTAAACTAGGTAGGATTGTCATAACTATGATACCCATTAACATTTTAGACACTGTTTGTGAAAGCTTAGGTAAAGGGTTTAAAGAATGAGGATGTTTGGAGGGAGATTGGGCTGGGTACTGTATGAAATGAGAAGATGATTAAAATTGGTGGATGTCCCAGTCTGCGCGCTAGGCTCAAATCTTGCTTCAGTTTTTGATAGTTATCTTATATAACCGGAAAGTTGCTAATGGTATTGTAAAACTATCCGTAGTGTGTGGTACATTTGTTCAGCCAGCTTTAATGTCCATGAACTCTTTAATCTACTGGATGTTTGTAATTCTTGCTCGGAACAATGTGTCTTCTAATATTGTGAATTTAGGACAAAATTGTTGTATGACTGATATTATTTAGTGTGAAACTACCATTGGACATATGTCAATTTGCGGTTTTTCTTTTAATGTGTGCATATAGATTATTACTGGTTTTCTTTCCGTTCCGTTTCCGTTATTTATGTTGGTTATGACAAAAACTATTATGTTTCATATGACACTTTTTGAGCTTCTTTTTTTCTATATTTTTTTTTATTTTAAAATTAATGGAGTAACTATTGTATTTTCATTTTTATTATACAAACAATGATAAGGAAAATGTCTGTAATTTCATAAATTTATAATTTTTGGATCATAAGCTAGATTGATTTATTCTTTACGTTGTGTTAGACGAATAAGACTTGTATAGTATTGAGTATTATATAAATAGAATTCTCGTCCGTTTAAAATAAATATATAAATGATATATAAGTAGTTGTTTGCGACCAAATATCAGATCGATCTTCTCCAACACTTAACTTTTCCATGACATTATATTACTGGCTTAGGAAGAAAGTTAAAATGCTTTTGGACATGCGGACAATGAGAGGGTGACAAGTTTTTAAGTCGTACCTTTATAAAAAAGATTCTGTTTTAGAATATGTCATTACACTGACAGTAATTTCATCAACGGATAATATTAATAATATTACTGGTTATATTGCATTTTCCGAAATTTTCTTTTTACCGGTTTCCGCTTGCCTCCCTTTGCACTTAATCTATATTAGTTCACGAAATGCAATTCGAAAACTGGCAGATAACAGCCAAGTGCCAAGGAATAATAAAGTAGCAAATTAATGTTATAAACAATCAACGAATGAGAGCAATAATTACAGTTCTAAACAGCACCTCAACAACGAAGTTTTCAATAATTTAGACAATAATATCGAATAAGCTTCTATATTTGGAAGCTTATTACTACATTGAAACAGAAATAGGACATCTAAGTTACCTCAAATAAGGCTAAACTCGCCCTAAGAACTCGCATATAACTAATAGAGGAGAACGGCGAGATGAAGTATATGTAGAATCACAATTAAACAGAGTAATGTCACTCCAAAAATAGTGGATATGCTCGTTGTTTCATTTGTGTTGTCTGCATTATATTTTATCTTTTTATGTATACGTAAAACTCCATGTTTTCTCTTTTCTGAAAAAGAAATTCAATCAGAGTAATGTCATTTACATTATCTATACATTTACGGGTGTTAATCACGCGTTTATGCATGCTGAAACTTTGGTTAAAAAAGTGTACTCGCTAAACTATCTTAAATAAAAAAGCTGTATGTTTAATCTAATTGTTCATGCAAAAGAATATGTTAGATAAAAAAAAAAAAAGCAAGGCAAAACAAAGTTCCTAACATTGGCTTAGATGTTTGTTTCGGATATACTGTTTGAATCTTGATAAAGTTTGTCACTTGGCTTTTAGTGTTCGATCTATGGGGGACAAGTTATTGAGATGGTTTTGGCAAATTTGTTCATACAGTAAGAAGCAAACACATCAAGATAACAAGTAGATCAATAACAAGGGGAGCTGTTTTTGGTAACGCGACATTATGATTTCCACTTAATAAGTATGAGACGTTTCTGTATATTTTTTTCGTGTCGATTGGTTACTTTCTTTACACAACCTATGTCATGTTTCGGAGTTATTTGTTAGGGTGTAAATTACCAAGTCTTGTTTGTAAAGCAATATAGAATTCATGCTTATTATAGTATAGGAAACGAGTTGCGAATTTAAACCCTCGCGTTGCGGCGGAGGGCAGTTTGTGTTTTTTTATAAATAAAGTTCATTCATATAAAAACGTTGTAAATAGACTAAAAGTCTCGTGTTTGTAAAGTTTTTTTTTCCGTTTGGCGCGGTGTTTTTTTGAACTTTGTGGCAAATTTACGTATGTCAGATAACAATTGCAACTATTGGGCTCGTATTTCGTTCACAATTCGATAAGACACTTTCAGCGTGTATTTTTCGCGGGTATTTTTTGATCTGAATGCATGGGTACGATATGTGTTATATGATGTAACTAAACACAAGTTTATTCTATAACAAAAGTCGAATTAGGAAAAAGTCTAAGGGTCCGTTTTGTAATTATTTTTTTCACGGTTGGGCAGATTGGGGGAAGATTTTTTGGGTCAGATCTTTGTCGCTTAGGTCACTGTGGTATGTTGCCATGTACCTGTAGCACGCTGGAATTTGTTTTTAGTGATTGGGTGACTTTGGGCTAACTTTTTAGCGCCGACACTGTAGCGCACTGTGTGGTGCAAAAGTTGGTCAGACATTTGTGGAATTGTTATTATAGAGGTTGATATGAATTATAAGTAGTTGGTTTATACTATTTAAAGTTTAAAGTGATGTGTTACGATAAAACAAGTCCATGCGGATATAAGAATACCGTGGTAACGAAGGTACGGTTATGCCCAACAGCTCATGAAATAAAAGCGTATCCAAGATGTGACATTATGGCCACGTACGCCCACCACCTAGTTCGATTAGCGAGTATTATAATTTTTTATATACTAAAGAATTACATCATCGCGAGTATTTTTATATCAAATTGAAATCTTAGAATTTTAAATGTGGACATTCGAACGCTTGAATTGCCACGTGGCAAAAACGTGCGATCTGATCTGGATCCCAATTTAAAAATTACATAAGATTCAGAATTTGTTAGAAAACTCCGAAAACTGATGTAATTCTTTTATTATATAAAAGATATATTTACTCGCTAATCGAACTGTGGGTACGTGGCCATAATGTCACTTCTTGGATACGCTTTATTTCTTGTGTTGGTGCATATCCGTACTCGTTACCATGGTATTATATCCGCGGACTTGTTTTCGTAACACATCACTTTAAACTTTAAAGTATATAAACCAAAAACTTATATCATTAACCTATAATACAATTCACAAATGTCTGACCAAACTGTTGACTCAAACAGTGCGCGATACAGTGTGGGGCTAATAAATTAGCCCCAAATCTAGCCCCAAATAAAAACAAAGATTTCCCACCGTGTAACAGTGAACCTGCTACTCACGTAACACTCAGTACTAGCAATCAAAATCTGGACCCAAGAAACTAAAAGGTTTCCCCAAGTCCTGGCCCAAAACCGTAAAAAAAAATTACAACGTGGCACATAACCTTTACCTATTTACGACTTTTATATAATAAACTTTTGTTTATTAAAATATATAACACATAGTCATACCAATTCATTCAGATCAAAAAATACGCGGCTGGAAAAATTAACGCTGAAAGGTCTTCGAATTAGTGAACAAAATGACGAGCCCAATATTAGGAAATGTTCTGACATACGTAAGAATTTGGCCCCAAAGTAAAAAAAACCCGGCCCACAAACTGTAAACAAAAAAAATCTTTACAGAAAGACGGGCGATTTATCAATTTCGACTTTTTATATAGTAATTTTATTTATAGAAAAAGAGTCGTAACTGCCTCCGCCGCAATCGCCGCGGTTTAGTTAAATTCCAACTCGTTCTAATATAATAACGCATAATCTTTATTGCGTTAAATCAAGACCTTGATATTAACCACCCTAACAAATACTCCCGAAACATGACATGTTTGTAAAGAAATAACCAATCGACACAAAAATATATACAGAAACTCCTTACTTCATTAAGGAAATCATATTGCTTTACCAAAATCAGCTCCCTTGTTATTAATCTACTTGTAATCCCCTTATGTTTTCTCTTAATGTTATGACAAGATTTGCCAAAACCATCTCAAACTAGCCTATCGTCCCCCATAGATAGAACTAAAAAGCAATGACATCTTTATAATTTCAAAACTAGTAAATCCTAAACTAGAAATTAAGGCATGTATGCGCTATGTTCTGCTTAGTTTTTTTTTTTTTTTTTTTTAAACATTCTTATGCACTATGAACAATTAAGAATAAAATATTACCAGCCTGTTTTTATTTAAGAATTGTTTTAGCGAGTACATTTTTTAAACCGGAAGTGTTCTCAGGGCATGTAAACGCGTGAATTAACGACCGAAATGATAGATTATGGGATAATGACATTACTCTGTTGATTCTTATTTAAGAAAATGAAACAGGAGTTACATAATAAAATGATCTAAATATATGCAGACAACAAATGAATCATAGAGCATGTACCGACAATTGTTTGGAGTGACAATTACTCTGTTAATTAGATTCTCTTCTATTTCACCCCTCGTTTCCTCTTATTTTGTTATGATGCGAGTTTCTTAGGGCGTAGTTGCCTGTATTATGAGATAGCTTAATGTCCTATTTCTGTTTCAATGTATAATAAGCTTTCAAATAGTAGAGCTCTGTGTGTTCTATTGGTCATAAATTATGTTTAAAACTTAGTTTTGAGGTGATTGTGGATGTTATTTGCTACTCATTCGTGATTGTTATCAACAATTAATTTGCTATCGTATTTTCTTGCACTTTGGCTAGTTTAATTTTGCAGTCTTTCTTGAATCGCATTTTGACTTACTTGAGATGTAGTCAAAGGGATGGCAAGTGGCAACCGGTTAAAAAAGAAATTCGGGGAAAATGCAAAAAAAAAAACAGTATATTACTATTAAACCGTTTACTGAAATTACAATTCTTGTTGATCATTTTTAAAACAGGAAATCTTATTATCAGTACGACTTAAAAACTTGTCACTTCATTGTTCCGCAATGTCAATAGCATTTTAACTTTTCCTAAGCCTTAATAAAATGTCCATGAAAAGTTAAGTTGAGAGAATCCATCTGATATTGTTCCAAACTACAATATCATTTATATTTTTTTTAAACGGACGATATCATTTATATAATCTAATTAGCTAACCAATGCTTTCCAAACAACGTAGTATAAATCAATCTAGCTTATGATCCAAAAATTATAAAATTTTATGAAGGATTAAAGGACATTTTTCTTTTTATTGTTGGTTTAATAAATGAAAATACATAATTAGGGTACTCCATTAATTTTTAAAAAATATAAAAAAAATATAGAAAAAAAGTCCTGAAAAAGAGTCATTTATATTCTAAATCAGTTCATTCAACCAAAATAAATAACGAACGGAACGGAAATGAAAACAGTATAATATATTGCTTCACGATTGTTAAAAGAGAAAACCGGAAAATTACATATGCTCCAAAGGTCGTTCAAAACAAATAATATCAGCATAACCATTTTGTGCGTAAATCAACAGATATTAGAAAAAACATTTTCGAGGCAAGATTACAAACAGTAGATTATAAAGATCAGGACATAAAGGGGCAACTGTACAAACCACTACTCATATTACAATCAATTTAGCACACTTGATCGGTTAAATAAATACACTGAGTCAAAAAACTGAACAAAATTTCCTAGCCAGAGAATGGGGGACATCCCCAAATTTTAAATCATTTTCACATTTTAGTAACCATCCCTTACCCTCCAAACAATTCTCATTCCTATTAACCTGTTTACCTAAAGCCTTTCAACCATAACAGTGTCTAAATGTTACATGGGTATCATGTATGAAAACTACCTAGTTACTAATCGACCATGACATGTATGTGTGATGCGTGAAGAAGCTTGGTGGGGGATACTGTATAATAGAATCAATCATTTGGTGTGTAATGTGATGAAGTTGCTCAAATTCTTGTATTTGCTATCCTAGTATCATGTATTCGATTTCTTTTCTATGATGGTACAACCAATGATTTCTACTTACTTAGATTTGTAAACTATTAAACTAAGAAAGCACTTTAATTCAAGTGCTATAAACTTTGACTCCCCAACAAAAATGTAAGTTAACTACTTTATAGACTAATTATAGAGATACAAGATATTTCTATTTTGATAAAAAAAGTCTGTAAGACCACGTTATTGCACAGTCAGTTAATCAATTTGCGAGCAAAACACACATAGAACTTAGAAACCCGCGTCTATAAGCCCGGGATCAATATTTGATTTTGATCTATGATGCTCATGTTTTCTGTCACCTTCTACTTTCAAACTAATCAATCTTTTCAATGTTTCAACTATATATAACCTAGTTACTGTATCTAGCAAAAGATATTCACATTCATTCTTTACCTGAAATTTGACACCCATCAAGCCAATAGATGTCGCATGACATACGGTTTAGTAGAGGGACGCCACTACCCCATGATTTGAAAAATATTCCAGTTCGAGCTGCGATTAAAGCATAAGGTGATATGAAGGTATGAATTGACATTGTAATAGGCGAACGTCAAGAATAATGTGTAGAAAAAAAAAAGTGAACCGCCTAATTCCACATTTTATCAAGTTCGCAGGAAGAAGAATTAGTTTTCATCCTTATGCTATAACAACAAAATATACGGAAGGAAATGACAAAAACTTAGTATAATATTATTGCTCACATTTAAACGAGAAAACCGGAAATTACATATGTCAAAGGTTAGTACTTTAGTTCTGAAGTCTACTATATATTGAAAGAGGCTACCTGGTCTGGGTATTAGGATGACAGGATATGGATTGCTCAATGCTCACTTCGTTGCTTGGGGCTGCAGGGGCGGACAATCTTTTGACAGCCAATGTGGGAGTGGTGGTATGTCTGGTTGAATACTGTCTACAGAAGATTGAATTTGCGGATTGGCTTTGATCTGAAGCAAGATCTTACCAAGCACATAGAATCTTACACCACAAAAAAAATTATTGAAATTGAGATTATTTTTCAAACACAAATCTGTAAAATACACTCCTTAGAAAGAAGAACAAATGAACAGGAAAGTATACATACCTCCGCCCACAAAAAATAGAAATAACTTTGTAGGGAGAAGGTTATTAATTGTTGGGGCTCTAAAGAGCCCTTTGCGACGTTTCCTGACCTGTAAAACGGAGTAGATAGGTTAATGATGTCATATTAATGAAAGTAAATAGGACTAATGCTAAGGGAACATGTTTTTCGTCACTTGCCTTTCAACCATTTAAAGTAAGCAGAACTCATGAACCAGCTTTAGCTCGATAACAACAATTTTATCGGCAAAAAGTTTAACCATACAGGTAACTATAGATCCTGTAAAAAAGATCACCATTTTAATTATAAGTTATATAACGCCGTTGTCCTTTTGGCAAATTTACTAGCAAATTCTGATGAAAACACAAAAATTATACAAATAAAACATTAGACAATTTGGGACATAATAATGATAAAAGAATATTGAAAATATGTAGTAACACGTTGTCATCCTTTTGGCATGCTTTGTATTTTCATGGTATTTTGTTAAGCCTAAAGTTTTTGAAAGAGGATAGTTAGAGATCAAACAAGTATCTAACAACAAACAGCTCTAACAAAAAAAATGGGTCAACTAACTAGAAGAAAGACCACTTAAAGCTGTTACAAAAAACAAAGATGTAGATTTATGAAAATAAAACAAAGCAATACCTGAGCTGAATCAATACTATCACGATGAAAATGAAAAAGTTTCCCTACAGCAGAAACAGCATTATCATATGCCATGACGTTATAGGAATGAAAGAGAGTTAGGGTTCCCCTTTTCACAGACATTTGCCATTGAAGACATCTGCCAAAAGCAAGCACCCAAGTCATATAAGGAGTGTGGGAATGTTATCTAGTATATGCATATAATCAACTTACCTCCAATAAGAGGCTTTATGACAGAAGCCTCCAATGTTCTGACATTCACCCAATCGTACGCCGCAGACGCTAAGAATAGTAACGATGATCCCTAGAAGAGGTAAAGTTTGTAACTAAGACAGTGACAGAAATCTGGATTCGTATTCAATCATGAGACTGTCGGATATCGAATTGCCATCATCTGCCAATGCTGACGATAAGGAGGGATGGAAGATACGTTTCATAGTACCTGGTTTTATATCAAATTAAAAATTAAGTTAACATATGAAATTAAGGTACCCATTCTTTGAAGAAATATAGACAGAGAAATTAAATCGATAGTAGATGAGTAATTAATTTCTCAATACGTGCAAACATAATAAATGAGGTATAATAGGTCAAGCTGAACAAAGTCAACCAAAGTAATACTACGACTAGTGTGTGTAAACAAGGTTGACAAAAACGTACTTGCTTAAAGGTCGGATCCCTCTGAATAACTCAAGTCTAAAATGCGGTCAACTCGAGTAAAAATACACTCAAAAAAGCTCAGGTCACCAATTGGAAAGTTAACTCGGGTTTGAAAGTATTTGAAGCAATTTCAGTTAACTCAGAATACATTAATTCAACATAATATTCTATGGTATCTAAATGTAACAAAATTTGTTATAGTCCTGTTGACTATTTAAGATTACCCAATTTGAGTGGTATATAACACAAACAAAGGACTTAGGTGAATTTAAAGATGCTAACTTAGCGGCACATACAGGTGAATATATCATATTGTAATTTGATAAACCTTATAACACACTAAGTCTGTCCCAATTCGAGTATACCTGAACCAAAAAAGCAAATAGAGTGGTACTTCTGCTTCGGGAGGGCATGTTCTGCAACATCAGTCGAATGATCGCAAATAGTTGTCCTTCCGATTTTCTCTCAGAGTGTTTTGTCCTTGGCCTACAATTACGTGGAAATAGCACAATATTATATTACCTAAATAACTAAACTCCTCGAAAAGAGAATTTAGGTTACAGGAACAGCTAGCATTAGGCTACTTATCCGCGCAGCAATAGGCATCAGATTGAAGACGGTAGCTCGTCAATACGAAGGCAAGAAGAAAGGAATTTTTAAGATTTTTTTACTAAGACTTCCCAAACACTTAACAAACCTCTGTAAACAGCCATAAGCACACAGCGTGAGTGGCAGATAACAAAGATTTCTATATTATTCAAAGTTCAAACAGATAAATTTGACCCAATTTGACCCAAATTGACCCGTAACACAGTTACCCATCACGACCCATTACCCAAACAGCCCAATATTGCGCACATCAGACTGGTTTTGATCAATATTGTTAAAGATACGAACTTGATAAAAGACTTGTTTTTCTTCTTCAGCTGCTCTGCATCAAAACTCTTCAGTGTTGGTCGCCTCTCTGCTCGTTTCTGCTCCGTTACTGCTGCACATGGTCAGTGATCACCTGTTTTATCTCAGCGAAGGAACTGCTTATGGCTTGGTTCTATCCAGCATGTGGGTCCAAGGATCTGGGAAAACACCAATTGTCGAAGGACATATCTTGAAGTCTTAAAAGATTATGAAGAAAGGCGTTGTCCAAAGAAGAAGAGTAGCAACACAATGAAAGAAATGGTCGGCTTTACCACTACTCTCTACAGTTAAGAGGTCAAACTGCAACCATATAGTTGCATAAAATTTCTCTCGATTAAAAACTGGAAGCAAAATTCAAAACAAAGGAAAACAGATTCTTAAAAGACATTGAAAACTGTATGGCATTTATCAACGCACCACAACATGTTTGCAATAATTTTTATATCGTGCGCTCCTTTGCAGCATTGGATATTTATTAGAATTATGACCACTAATTTTTGACAATAATATTTTTAAATACGGATTTATATCCCCCCCCCAACCCAGAAATTGTCCTTGTAGCTTAGTGTAAAAGTGTTGATCAGGTTAGGCATAAAGGTACATATAGTCTGATAACTGCAATTCAATCTCAGATTTAAATTTGCTATAGAGTACGTAATTGGTATTGGCTTATTTATCCGCCAAGACACTTGATTCGTACTATCTCGTGGCTCATAATACTCTTATAACTTATTATAGTAGACGTGTCCTTTACGATTCTAGAAATAGAAAATATAGCACCCAATCAGAGTTCAAGAATTCTATTTAGTCGCAAATTTCTGTATCTAAATATAATCACATCTGTCTAGCGGGTGGCAATGTTCAAGACCATTGGTTAATTTGGGTCTAGTTGGTTAAAATATTTTATTTAGAGATGGGGGGTACTAGATGGGTCTACCGTTTAATTTATAGATGCGTCTAGGCTCTTGTTAATATTATGAGAAGGGTCTTCTTTTAATTTATTAGAGGTTATTGTTTTTTTTTTTTTTATGTAGGTCTACGATGGGTGCATAGCATTTTTCTCTTAATATTATAGATGGGGTTAGTTGGGTAAAATATTTTTAAAGGATGGTCTAGTTGGTGTCTCCGCTGAATTTTTATCAGATGGGATGCGGTTGGGCCTATAGCATTTTTCACCCAAGCTTTTTAACTCTGGGGTTTTTTTAGACGAATGTTTATCGTACCGGGATTTTCGACCACGTGTTTTTTTTATCGGTTTTCGACCGATTTTCGTACGTTTTTTTGTCTCTTATTTCGACAAGATTTTCGGAGCGTTTTCGCACCAATTACGGTGATTTTTAGACGGATTTGGACCGGTTGTCGACCACAATTCGAGTCGATTTCCGATGTTTTCCACAGATTTCGTTGTTTTCCACGGTTTTTGACCATTTTTCGACCGAGAACGATCTGAATTTGGACCGTTTTCAAGCGTTCTGTCAGCGATTCGAAAGTTTTCCACCGTTTTTTGAACCGATTTGCGATCGTTTTTTTAACTCGTTTATCGACATTTTTCAACCGAATTCATCTTCTTTTATTTACCTCTTATTGTTTTCCTTTTCTTTTTTTTTTTTTTTTTTTTTTTTTTCTTTTTTTTTTTTTTTTTTTGACCACGTTTTGCCCAATTTTGACCGTTTGTATTTTTTTTTTTTTACGATCTTTAGACCGTTTCGACAGCGGGATTTCGCACGTATTCGATCAGGCAAAATTTCGCACGTTTTGACGCCCAACCGAATTATGTCCGTGTGCTTTGACGATTTCGACGGATTTTGACCTGTTTTCGACTAATCTTCGCAACGGTTTTTCGTCGTTTCCTTAACTATTTGTACGTATTTTTACGTCTTTTGTGAAGTTTTCATCCACTTTTCAGTCTCGGTTTTCGTTCGTTTTCTACGTTCGCTTTTCAACGAATTCAAAATACGTTTTGAACGTTTTTCTCAAATGTTTCAGCTTTAGTAATTTTTAGTAAAAAATGTAGGAAAGAAAAGCGTATGAAGCTAAGTATAAAAATCGTACAAAAACTGCATGAACACGAACGAAACGTTGGAGAAAACCGGGAAGACCGTGCGGGTAGAAAGGCGTCTTGTGAACGAACAAGATCATACAAAAATGGACGAAAACGTACAAAAACGTTTAATGACGTTTAAAAACGGACATAACGTTCAAAAACGGTTGAAATAGGTTCAAAACGTTCAAAAACGGTCGAAATCGACGGAATACGATCGAAAACGGACGATAACGGTCGAAAAATCGATATGTGGGAAAAGAGGACGGAAAAAGGTCGAAATAGTTGAAAAGGGCATGAAAACGGGTCAAAATCGGTTATGAAAACGGACGATAACGTCGGAAAATCTAGGTCGAGAAACTGGTCGAAAATCGGTGGGGAATCTCAGTCGAAAACGGTGGGAATCGGGTTCTTCTCAAAAACGGTCGGAAACTCGGTATGGCTGTACAACGGTTGAATATATCGTTCGAAAAAAACGGTCAAAATGCTGGGTTTTTTATTTTAAACGTATAAAAACGTAAAAACGGATGAAAAATGCTATACCCGACAAGACCCATCTATAAATATTAAGGGGGACCCAACTAGACCCATACCCTTAAAAATTATTTACCCAACTAGACCCAACACCTCATCTACGATCCAAACCATGTAGTACCCATCCTCCTAATACGGACCTCCATCTAGACCCAAAACCATTAGACGGACATAAACCCATTTAGACCCAAACCCATGTAGACCCATCCTCCTAAAGGACCATCTCGTAACCCAAAACCCATTAAGACCCATTGGTACCCAACCCAACACCCAACCCAACCCAACCATTATTGCCCACCTCTAACATCGTCACTTACCAAGAAGAACATGATTGTAATATCCATAGACTCTTGATAGAATAGGAAAAATTGATCAAAAAACAACTCTGAAGACCAACTGGTTATTTATAGTAAAATCATCATTTTAGTCAATTCTAATAAAAAGAGAAAAAGACCTACACCAATTACATGCTCATATAAAAAATATGCTTGTATACTTGCAACATATAGTTTTAAAAGAGTTACTGATGCATAGTTTTAGAGTTCACAAAATGTTTATTGGGTAATGAAGTACCTCTCTTTTAGTTTTTTACCTTTGAAAGCTTCCCTTAAGAAGTGTGCTCTTGATCTTTTCCAAAACTAATTTTGTGACTCCACGTTAGCTAAGTGGCTTGCTAAGAAGGACGACGGAATAGTACGCTGTGCGACTTTGGTTCCTTCTTTTTCTTTTCACCCATTTGCACAAGCAAGGTCTTCTAAAGACTTCTGAACATTTATGTAACATGTTTTCAGCCCTCTTTAAAATCACAATTTACATCAGGTAGCTAAAAAAATCCTAACAAACTGATTACAAACATAGACAGAAGGATTATATCTCATAAGCATATTTACAAACACCTAGTATGCATATGTAAAATTAATTATAACAAGTGACAGTAAACAATTAGATACAAACCTGATTTTTTTTTTTACAACGGAGGCAATTACAGAGCTTTCTGCAATCGCGGACAAGTCCAGAGTATGAGCGATCGAGATTCTGTGGGGAACGGTCTCTTTGTACTTCCTAGCCAAACACTTCAAGCCGTATTTTAGCACACATCTTCCCGAGCATGTTATTACCTCTGATTGAGGGTGGTAATGATGACACTGATGGCAGTAAACGGTAGTCTCCTTCTTAACAACCATGGTGTGTGAATGTGTTAGGGTTCGGTGTGTGTGAGACGAATTTATGAAAAGGGGGTGTTATGGATTCGGATTCGGATTCGGGTTATGAAAAGGGATTGAAAGAAACTTTTTGAGTAAAGTACAATTTTCTGGTCTTTGTGTTTTTGGTAAGTTTTCAATTTTTGGTTCAAAATAAAATGTTTTGGTGTTTTATTTTCCAAAGTAATACTTTTTGTGTTCAATTCAGTTCAAAATCATTTTTTTGTTTTAGGGTGTGATGGTGTGGTATTTGTCAACTTGTTTGTGATTGAAGTTTTTAACATATGTTTGGATTGGCATAGTGAAACAAAAGGTTAGTCATCTTTGGGACTTAAAACCTCATAACGTTTTTTAATTTTGGGACCAAGGGGACAAAATGTATCGCAAAACCGAGCAAAGGACCAAAAATTGTTACTGTTACTCAAAACTGTTTTTATGAAAAGGGGTTAAGTAACTATGGTAATTGTACTAATCTTTTTACTAGGTACATCATATTTTGACTTTTTTACACTGTTTGGTCCCTTAAATTGGAAACAGCGATTTACGTATACAGTCCGTATGTAAAAGGAAGTGCTATGTCATTAATTTTAAAGTCGATTTCTTTTGTTGTTGTTTCGTCCCTCGAGCCCCCGTTATATGTATACTAGACGTGACTTTGTTTTTAATTGTCCGACTCCACATGGGCATATGTAGTAAATTTCTAGTTTTCTGTTTTTTTCACCGTTGGTTTCCCTGACTCAAAAAATCACTTACAGTGGTATATGTAACGGAGTTTGCTTTACCGCCCGGGGGGGGGGGGGTAGGAGGGGGGGGGGAGGGCGTGTGAGGTGGCTGTGGGGTGTATGTGGTGAGAGTGACGGACAGAAGATGGGGTTTTGTATTGCGGAATTCGGGTTTTATACTGTTAATTGATTGTAGTAAGCTTTTTCATTATCTCCCACTCATTGCAGAACAGCTAATAGAAGTATAAAACGCGCGATTCAAACATAATTCGATCCGGTCTATACTCAAAATCGGATACCATTATGAGATTTGGTTTAGCCCGGACCCGGACATGGACTGACACATTTCGGTTTCCGATCCTCGGTAGCGGTCCCGTATTCCTGGATAACCCAAATGTTTTTGATTCTGTGTCCGTCCGGTTTTTAGACTAGTGACCGGCCTTAGATACAAGTTTTTTGACTGTCCCTAGTGATATTTTTAGTAATAAAAACCTACATGTTTTGCTCAAGCTTATTTATAACAATGTAGTTAAAAAGAAAAGTATTTCACTCACACTTTTTAAAGTGTGCGGGTAAATTAAGACTATTACTTATATACTTTTCAAAAAGTGTGACTGTGTGAGTAAAACTACACTTTTGCTCGTATTTTTTGTAAAGTGTGTGTACAGATTAGACTTCGTGGCATTACAATTATATGTGAACGTGTGGGTTAAACATTAGACTTTATGCTGTACAACTTTTTTAAAAAGTGTGAGAAAAACTAAAGTTTTACTTACATTTTTTTTAAGTATAAGTAAATATGTACTTTCACATACACTTTTTTTTATGTCAATAAAAAAGTGTGTCACTGAAAATCCTTTTTTGTAGTGTAGGTAGATTCTTGGACTTTAAGAGTCATGTATGGTAACATGTCATTTCTTTTTTTTTCTTTTTTTTCACTTCAACATCCTCACATTTAACACCACACATTACTCTTACTACTAATTGTCATTACATGTGGCGACAAAAGCTTGTTAGGTTTTCTTTGGGCTTATTAAGGCCTGTTTGTTGCCATTTTTTGGGTTGACTCCTATTGATCGGTGTCATTTTATGACACATTTCTCAAGGTCATTTAACCTATCTTAAATCATAAAAAATAATGTCCCAGATTATGCGTGCTACTCGTTTTGTTTTTCTGTTCTTAGCAACTTCGGATGGCATTTTGAGGAAATACCGTTGACTTGAGCTCATTTGGAGGAAAAGAAAGTTACGGACATAGACTACGGACTCTACACCTATTCTTTTCGAAGGAAATCGCCAAATCTATTGAGATACTCTTTTTGCAAACAAAGTGTAGAGACAGCGTCGCGAGTTCCAAGCAACGACGTCATGATTTTTAAAGCGACGGCGTCAGAACGTAGCCGACTTAAAGTGGCTCTAGAAGATTCGATGTGACGACGGCGTCACGGCTATATCGACTGCCGTCGCAACGCTTTTCTTATATATACGAAGAACCGGGATTTTAGTGTTTTTAGTTGTGTAACTGTTTGGAGCAGAACTCTAACTTTATATTCGAGGGTTTGTCATGTGTTAGGCCGTCTTTAGGACCTTTAAAACCCTATTGTAACAATCTTTAATCCAAGTTTTTAATCAAGTAAGTTTATCTATTCCCTCTGATTCCTTTTAACTATAGTTTATGTTGTTGTTTGATCTAATTTCTCTGTTCTTTTAGGGTGCTTAACATGCTAGGACCTCAGATCTATTGTCATTTAGCGTGATGCAGATTGCATAAATCTTCAGATTGTAGATCCTTTTTTAAATGTTGCTTACTTGTGCTGATGTCTATAGAGGTTAGGCTTCTAGAAAAACTACGCCATATAATATAAGTATTTAAATTGGCATAGACGTCTAAGGAAACGCGAGGGTGTGTAGAAGGATACTCATCGGTAAAACAGTCTTTATACTACCATTACGGCCTAATCAGGTTGATCCCTCTTAATATATATCTAAAATGCATTTAATATACTCTTAGGAGGTCTTGTAATCAGGTCTTTCTTACACCCTTACTTGTGTCGGTTACCTTAACAGAATCATATGTGACGGCGGTGTTCGTGTAATTCGTTCACTGATCTAGGAATAGTTGCTACAAATCTCATCACAACATGTCGAGACAAAGCAAAAGGATTAGGAGAAAGCAAATCTGAGGAGTAGTGATGATTAAGTACAGTACATTCGTTTAAATATAGAGTTGGATCACCAGTAGTTGAGGGATATTAATTAGTTTAGTTAATATAAATTAAAAACAAACTAAACGCCTCTCAGAACATATGACTTTTACCGCTTTTCTACTAGTATACGAAATACAAGAAAAGAATCTTCTCTCAACCCTAGTCCTCTGTTTGTAGATAGATCTGATCGAGCCCCTTCCCCAACACCTAATTCCCTAACAGAACGATAACGACCCCCGAGTCTTGACATACTACTCACAACGGGTTAGGTAATCTTGCCTAGGGAGTTGTAAAAATTCTTGTGTAGTTCTCGATAACCGCATCATCAAGTTTTTGGCGTCGTTGTCAAGGAATAGATAGGTTTAGACCATTGTTTAGCTTAGGTCTACTCCGCATTGATTCATCATAAGTGAGGAATTTTTTTTCAGTATATTAGACTTTCTATGTTAGGTCTATATTTTTCTTTGTGTGTTATTTGTTTTGTAAATCTGTGTGCGGTGACCTTGCATGGGATGACGAAAATTCCTATATGGACCATATGGAGATTGTAACGCTCTCGCCGGATAACCTAGCCATGAGAGCTATGGGAACACTCTTGAAGCTACCGGAGGGGGATGAAGGTGGTTCCTCTTCGATCCGAACTCCATTAATGTGTGGTGCAAACTGGATGTAAAATGGAATGCTCATTCCACAAACTCTCGAGTCCAAGGGATCCAAAAAACCAACACCTTAAGAACTTTTCTACTCAAACTAGGGGATCTACTGGACATTTAACCGAGTGAACTATAAGGAACTAGATAGCGCCTGTTTATTTTAATTTTCCCATTCAACGATCAATGCTAGCATTGGCTTGAACGTCTTTCCAGCAGGATGCCATCTCACATGGTGAGGATCGCTGGACTACTAGTTTTCCTTGCTTAATTGCTTTCCACCGGGATGGGATAGGACTGCAAAACTCGGTAAACGGGGCATCTGAATCGTTCCAAACCAAACATTCAAAGGAGACATCTTCCTTTCTAAAGCATGGAGAATCGTTTCTCAAAGGACTTTACTCCAAATAAAGGTCTCCCTATTCATCGGCATCTATTCTTTAGCTTCGAGTCCTAAATTATTATATGATCAGGCATCGATAAAGCCTTAAGATAAAAACCTAGATTACGCCGCTAAAGGTCGACTGGATGAGAATTAAGTGCAGAAACAGCGTTGCGGCCATTAAACGATAAAGTTATCCCAATTACCGAAGGGACGAAGGATGGAAACCAACCCCGACGTCTCTCGCTAAGAAGGGGAAACTTTGACTTACGAAAAATCCCGTACATTGCGAGCAGTTATCGGGAGTCATGGAATACCAAAGTTGATACGCTCCATGAATGGATGATTAGAACTCTTTTGCTATAACCTTTATATTATATATATAATAAAAATATAGTATTTAATAATAAGCTAAAAATATTCGAAATTGAAACCGGAGTTTAGTATAGAATGTTTCCCGAGGTAGTATTATCCCCAACGAGGCTTTAATTAATTGTGCTTGAAAATCGGTACAGTCGGAAGTTGGAATTGAATGGTATCTAATGATTTGGGAAGTTTTAGAAGACCTTAAATATACTAATAGCAAAAACGATGAGGAAAAACCTAAAATGTTATGAGATTAAACTGAAATAAACCGAGAGAGGAATCCCGATACCAAGCGGAGTACAAAAAGCCTAAAATCTTTTTAAAAAATTAACCATTATATAAAGAAAATTTTTTACTTTCTAAATTACTATAGGTGGACTAAAAATGAAGTTTAAAAAGATCTAAGACTTAAAACGAGTTAAAAGACGAACTTTTAAATGGAAACAACAAAAACGGGGCTAAATCCAGGTTCTTTAAAAAGTAAGATTTTGCAAAAAATCGACACGTACGAAACTGATTTCTATTTCTTCCTAAGTGAATACTGATCAAAGATAATAATCTTCTAAAAAATGAAAAATAAATTTTTTTATGATTTTTATTTTATTTATTATAATTGTAAAAAAACGTTTTAATAATAATAAATGATTTAAAAAATAGAATCATGATTTATGAAAATTTATGCATAAAGATTTAGGGAAAATATAAGTTAGATCTACAAAGATCTCTAAGAAAAATCTAATAATTGGGAAAAAAAAAACAGCTTATTAATAAGCTGTTTAATAAGCTAAATGCGTGGTTGTGGGACTTATAAAAAGGGGTAAGTGGGATTATATTATATAATTTAGACTAGCTTTAACGGATGAGCTATACTGTAGACACAACGGTAGATGCGTGTTGTTATAAAAGGCGTTGATTGATTTGGGTTTGATCTGGGTACGAGTTCGAGCCATTGCTCGCCCTGGGTCTCCCCCTAGATCCTTTAACACTTTTATTTCATTATATTTTTACGACTTTTTGAAAAGACCTAAAATAGAAGCAAACTTTAAAGAAAAGGAAAAAATTTTGTAACCTAGTATAAATAAACATGAAAGAAAGCTAAATTAGAGTGGACAGTTAAGCTAAAGATTTGACTAACTACAGGCTTAAAGGCTAAATGTTAGGCGATTTTAAGTACTAATATGCAATTCTTAAAAAGGGAAATAGGCTAGGCAAATATTACATACCTAAGTCAACCCTAACACGCATATTTGAACAAGATAAAGTGTAAGCAAAGAAATTAGCTATTTTAAGCTAAAAGTAGAAGAACATGTAAAAGAGCACTAACAAACACTTAAGGAATTTGTAACTAAAGCTGCAACTAAGCTAAACTTAAGCCTACTTTTAAAACAAAATAAGCTAAATAAGCTTAAACTAACCTAATAAGCACACTTAAACCTAATTTAAGCAAAAGTGATAAGCTAAAAAGCTTAAATAAGCTTAAATCCAAAATGGGTCAAGAGAACTGAACATTTGCAGCCTAAATATAGGATCTTTCTTGGGACTTAAAAAATAAGCCTTTTTAAAATGGATTTCAAGGCGGGGGTAAAACAGCTTATAATTCCCTAAAAAACCGCTTAGTTAAAAAGCTAACAACAATGAAGCATAACATAAGCAGATGTCTTGAAACTCATTTAAGCTGATTGTGTAAAGGCTTATGAAAATGGATGTTTTCAAAAATTCTAATGACCTTAAGCAGTTCTAACACTTTTGAAATCATGGGGCTATTTTTAAGCACTTAAAAATAGCCTAAAAAAGGGTTTCCTTATGGACACTTAAAACCCTCTAAAAAGGTCCTAATGCTGCTATGAGATCATAGAACTTGAGTAATCTTCTAAAATCTATTTTGAACAAACATATAGCCTAGAAAAAAAAATCGCCAATTAAACAAGTGCTGTTTTTGGTTTTTCTCTAAAAAAACACTTAATGTAATTGGGCAGAAGTAACGAAAGTTCGAGAAAGAGAACAGAAGTTTAAACCATCTAAATACTAATGCATTTAAAATGAAAACTTATTCAAACTAGTTACTAAATCACGCCTAAAACAAGGGTCCATATAACCACAGAGCTTAAATGCTTGGTTTGGACAACTTTAACCAAATACAGTTATACAAGACAGCTTATACGCACAGGTTTAAAAGGACTATAAAGGTAAGGCTTAAAAACAAACTTATGAACCAAAGATCTTTTGAAAATAGCTTAAATAAGCTAAGATACAACTTAACAAAGTTGACTTAATGACCCAAAAGAGTTTTTAACCATTTTGACCCATTTTGTTCATCTTAACCTCCCAATAAACACCCCATTTTTTTTTTTTGATTAAGTTTTTAAAATCCAAATTTAAAACTAAAAAAGGCTGCTTTAAGCTAAATCTTTCAAAGAGAAATGATCAAAAAGCATTATTAAGCATTAATAAGCAACAAACAAGCAACAAAAAGCACTTTGAATAAGCTAAACAGATAAGCACTATATTAAGCTCTCTTTGACAGTTAAAAAGAGAATAAATAACATAACTAAGTGTAAGATAATTTTAAGCTAGATAGCACGGTTGATATAAGCTATTTAAAACATCACAAATAAGCTATAATAAGCACAAATAAGCAGAGATAAGCAATGCTATAGTACAAATAAGCAAAAATTTAAAAGAAGGTGTACCTTATTCCCTAGCTATATCAAACAGAGGGAAAATCCCAAAGATAGTTCTTCTAAGCACAGCGTTGTAATTGTAAAAACAAGCTGGTAAGGGTCGATTTAAGCCTCTTCTTATCAGTTATCATCCAAAAAATTTAGCTGAGGATTGTTGTAGATCGTGAATATTTTTTTTTATTGATTTTTTCTTTTTGAATATTTCTAAGTTATTTTTTTGAAAAGCCAGCATATAAAAAGAGGTTTAAAGGATGAGCTTTATTAGCGCTTTTGAAACAATAATCATGACTTAAAAAAAAATAGAGCTTTTAAACATAAAATTATTATAAATTTTCATTTAAACTTAAAAAAAGTACAAGGTTGCGAATTTAAAGACAATAATTCAAATCAACTCGAAACTATACTATGTTGTAAAAAATTACTTAAGCTAGATGCTCAATGGGCTTACTAAGAAGAATTGTATTTAGCTTACGACTATCTTTATTGCGTCCATTCCTTGTGTGCTAGTTGTGTGACGGGGGTATGCAACCTGTTGTTTCGTGTTGTGAGAGGAGAGTCAAAATCATCATAGCCATCCATTTTATTTGCTCCTCTGAGATCTAAACAATCACAACCATTAAAATTTCTGTCATTTTTTATGGACGGATATAAGGGGTGGGATTTGTAAAAGATTGCCAAGGTGTTCATGAAACTCCATGTGGGGGGGGGGGTTTTGGTTTTTAGGACATGGGTTGTGTGTGGTAAGAGGTGAGGAGTTGATGCATAGTGGAGGTTAGGTTTAGGCGGGAATAGGAAAGATAAGGTTTAGGGTTATGGGTAAAAAGATTGGGATTGGGGTGGAAGTTTAGGGATGGGCAAATATAGCGTCCCTCAACCATGTACATAGTCTCCTGCCAAATTCAAGTCCTTGTGGCGTTGGTAACTTTAAGGGGAAACCCTTGGAAAATGGTCCCTGGGTAGATTATCTAAGTTTTTGCAAAGTTTAGTCTTTTGGGTATAACGGGGATATAAAGGGCATTGGGCTTTGTGTTTATGTTGTCTTGGGCCGGTATATTTTGGTTTATTGGGCTTTTGTTATGTTGTTTGGGCCGGGTATAATTTTGGTTTAATAGGCCTTAGGGTTAAAGGGTTATAAGTAAGTGGGCTGACCTGGGCCCACTAGGTGGGTACGGGTGGGCCCACTTTTGACAGTTATATTTTCGGGTTCGGTTTTTGATGCTTTTTTTAATGCAATATCCCGGGGTTGACTTTGACTTCGACTTTAGCTTTTCCACGTTTTTCCATTCCGTGCTCGGTTTTGTCATTTTTGGCTTGATTTTTCGTCCTTTTCTCAGATATCCGTTTCCTGCACAAAATAAGTGAAAACATAAAAATACAATGTATTTTTGGTACGTTTTTTGTCATATAAGTCCGATTTTAATGGTGAAAGGTATGTGTAATTAAACGCATACCAAAATCCCCCATACTAAGACATTGCCGTGTCCTCACGCAATGTTATGAAGTAAGCACTTAGAAAACTAAGAATCTCGATCCCCCTCGACTAATAACCTCGAAAAGTAGCAAAGTGTTTGCCTAGGGGAAATAAAGAATCAATAGCTTTGACAAGCCTCGTTTTTACCATTTTTAAATATTTACATTGACTAACACTAATATTTTTGTAATTTTCATTTTAAGCTACTAGCTAACTTATTTAACTTTCGTTATTTTATAACTTTTAGGGATCATAGAACAAGATGCATTTCGATCCGAGAATGCCCCAAAAAAGGATAAATTCATCGTTCCCGACTTTTCACTTGTTTCAAACCAAGCTTAAAACAAAATCACCGTCAATTATGAGTTAAGATGATAACACTACTCATATTTGCAACTTGTAAACTTTTCACTCCCGACAATTATTATATCTTAAACTTTTCACTCCCGACAATTATTATATCTTAGGTGTATGTGCTATTTTGAATTTCAACCATGGATCAAAGTTTGCATACATTTCTATGTTTCACCGTTCTTCCTTTTTTGGTAAATGGTTTGAAGGCGAGATCATCCCATGTAGCGACTTTCGTCTCGGCACATCCCAACCTTGCGGTTAAGTGACCAGGCTTTTGACACCCCACAAAGACTAGTATCGGGACTCACGGACCTTAGGTTTCAAAAACTCTCAGGTTTCCCGTATATACATAGCTTATAAAATAGAATAGTCAAAGTTCAAAAGCATATTTGAATTTAACAAAAAGAGATCTTTTATTTATTAATTCACACTTAATATTAAACATATATGCATTGTAACCCTTGATTTTTTAGAAGGCTGCTGACCATCGTTGTGAGCAGCCGATGCAACAAATTTTTTCAGTTCGGATTATTATTCTTACTATGGGCTTTCTTTAGAGGTTGTAACATCGGTAGCAAGCAAGATACAACAAACTTAGTCATCACGCCAATAGTTTTATATTTATCTATATTTTTTTTTCATTTTTTCAATCATCATATATCTTTTTCTATATATCGAGAGGGGTTCTTTTTGAAAAATTCAAGTTATAAATTTGAAAACTAAGGCACTTAAAGTTTTGGCAATATAAAAATTATTGATTTAAGTTTATTCTCCAAAAAGTATCACGTATATTATCAGGTTATGAAGCTTATGGTGAGAAAAGCGACAAATTACACCGATTGTGCTCTTAAATTCCAGATAATCCTTGTTTAGCATCCAAACTCATACTTAACTCTTTCATTTTCCGGTTCTTCGCGAATTATGCTTGTTAATAGTTAAAGAACAAGCTAGAGCTCAACACGCTCGATCAAGTCACAAATATTGAATTTCAACCATGGATCAACGTTTTGCATAATTCTATGCTTTACGTTCCACCCGAGAATAATAAGTTTGAAGGCGAGATCATCCCATGTAGCAACTTTCGTCTCGGCACATCCCAACCTTGCGGCTAAGTGACCAGGCTTTTAATACCTCACAGAGACTAGTATCGGGACTCACGGACCTTAGGTTTCAAAAACTCTCAGATTTTACGTATACACATAGCTTATACAATAGAATAGTCAAAGTTTAAAAGCATATTTAAATTTAACAAAAAGAGATCTATTTATTAATTCACACTTAATATTAAACATTTATGCAATTGTAACCCACGACCTTTTAGAAGGCTGCAACATCGGTTGTGAGCCTGCAAGATGCAACAAACTTTTATCAGCCCACAGTTTATATTTATTATATTTTTCATCATCATTTTTTTTATAATATAGAGAAGACTTCTTTTTAAAAAATTCAAGTATAAATTTAAACTAAGGCTAAATTTTTTGCTATATACTACATAAAAATTATCGATTTAAGTTTAATTTCCAAAAATAGCACGTATATTAATCTGGTTAAGAGCCTGTGGGAGAAAAAGCGACAAATTACACACATGACCTCTTAAGATTTCCAAATAATCCTTGTGTAGCATCCAACTCATCATTAACACTATCATTTTTGGTTCTTCGTGAATATTCGCGAACGCTTAGTCTAAATGTTAAGGAACAAGCTAGAGCTCAACACGCTCGATCGAGTCAAAATTTATTCTTATTCTATCCAGCAGGAAAGTCAAAATTGTGACAAAACACTTATTTTATTTTTGAAAAAAATTTAAATTTTTTCATTTTTTGAAATTTTGGTGGTAAAAACAAGATTACGTGAAAACAACGCTGGCAGTGCACAATCAAATCGAAGAATCCCCCCCTCCTCCCCATACTAGAAAGAAACATTGTCCTCAAAGTTTTTTACGAAGGATTCTAACGTACATCCAAAGCTGTTATTAGGTATGCTTAAAGATAAACGTTAGTCGATAAGATTTGGATATCGGATTCCCAAAATGAAGCTCATGATGTGACTCTTGTGATCGAAGGACAACAACCGCGAGCACGAGGGGCTTCAAAAATCTGAGACATCCTGGACAATACAACACAATACAAAACAGGAAAAGGAAAAGAGCAGCCTCCTCACAATAACTAAACACTTATTCATTACTACTAAGCTAGCATACTACTACTACTGATAAACTAGGATAAGCATGGGGTGCCTCCCACGAAGCGCTTATTTATGGTCACCTAGCTTGACCCAATCCCCAAATTTAATTGTCCTTAGGGAAGGTTTGGAGATCCAGGATATCCATAGCAGGGACATCCCCTCTAAAATAGTGGTAAATGGTCCTGACCAGCGGGACTTCAACTTGTCAGAGAAAATTTTCAATCTTGAGTTAAAGAGGAGGACTTGATCACCTACGTTGAAAACGCGGTTTTTGATCTTTGCGTCATGAATCCTCTTAGTTTTCTCTTTGTAATCAAAGAATTTTCATAGGCTTGATCACGCAGTTCACTTAATTCATTGAGTTGAACTTTGCATTGGTCTCCCACGGTCTTGAGATCAAAGTTTGCATGTTTAAGGGCCTAGTAAGCTTTGTGCTCCAACTCAATCGGCAGATGACACGCCTTTCCATATACAAGCTTGTACGGAGTGCACCCAATGGGTGTTTTGTACGCTGTACGGAAGGCCCAGAGAGCGTCTTCCAGTTTGTCTGACCAAGAGGCACGATTTTCGCCCACTGTCCTTTCAAGAATTCTTTTTAAACCACGATTTGATACTTCAACCTGTCCACTTGTCTGTGGGTGATACGCAGTGGAGAGACGATGAGTGACTCCGTATTTAAGCATGACCTTTGCAAACTGGTCATTGCAAAAATGTGTTCCACGATCACTGATGATGGCACGAGGGGCACCAAATCTGGCAAAGAGAGATTTAAGAAATTTGCAAACTACTCGGGCGTCGTTGGTGGGGAGCGCCTTTGCTTCAACCCATTTTGACAAATAGTCGACCGCCACGAGTATGTATTTGTTGCCTCTAGAAGATGGGAACGGTCCCATGAAGTCTATGCCCCAAACGTCAAAGATTTCACAAACTTAGATGGAATTTTGAGGCATCTCATCCCTTTGTGAAATTTTTCCTTGTCGTTGGCACGAGTCGCAATTTTTAACCAACTCGTGGGCATCTTTGTATATTGAAGGCCAAAAGAATCCGGCATCAAAGACCTTTTTGGCGGTGAGATTTGCACCGTGATGTCCCCCGGTGGGTCCATTGTGGCAAGCTTCGAGAATGTCGAGAGCTTCTTTGCCGTGCACACACCGCCGGATCATTTGATCCGCACAGATTTTGAACAAGAAGGGGTCATCCCAGAAGTAGTGTTTGACATCTTTGAAAAACTTGTTTTTCTGTTGGGATGACATTCCCTTGACAATGAAATTCCCCGCATGGTAGTTTGCGAAATCTGCAAACCATGGGGTACTATCAACACGAAGAGCAACCGATCCAAGAGTTTCGAGAGGGAATGTTTCAGTGATTTCCTTGTTCTCGAGTTTATCTTGATGAGGGTTCTCAAGTCTGGAAAGATGATCGGCGGCCAGATTTTCTGCTCCTTTTTTGTCTCGAATGATAACATCAAATTCTTGGAGCAAAAGGATCCACCGCATCAGTCTTGGCTTAGCATCTTTCTTAGCGAAGAGATACTTTATAGCAGAATGGTCGGTATACACTATGCTCTTAGACAAAACAAGATACGACCGAAACTTCTCAAAAGCATACACCACGGCAAGTAATTCTTTTTCTGTCGTAGTGTAGTGTGCTTGAGCTTCAGTCATGGTTTTGCTGGCATAGTGGATTGGTTGAAAATGCTTGTTCTTTCGTTGCCCTAGGACTGCCCCAATTGCAAAATCACTTGCATCACACATGAGTTCGAAGGGCAAGTCCCAGTCGGGAGCAATCAAAATCGGAGCCTCAGTCAATTTTCTTTTAAGTGTATTAAAGGATTCGATACACTCTTTTGAGAAGAAAAATGGAGTCTCTTTTTCAAGCAAATGAGTCATTGGGCGGGCTATTTTTGAGAAGTCTTGTATGAACCGTCGGTATTAAACGGCATGCCCAAAAAAACTTCGGACTCATTTCACAGTTGCTCGGGTGAGGAGCTTAGCGATAACGTCAACTTGAGCTGGTCGTCTCAATTCCCGACTGGAGTATTTGTGGGGTCCAAGAACAATGCCTTCTTTTACCATGAATGGCTTTTCTCCAGTTTTAGGACAAATTGGTGTCTTTAACACCATTTTAACATTTTGTCCAATGGGATAGGCATGTAGGAGAAAGAATCCCCGAGACTCGTTAAGTCATCCATAAACACTTCCATTGTTTTTTCAATCATGTCATGGAAGATTGCCATCATACATCGTTGGAACGTGCCAGGTGCATTGCATAGCCCAAAAGGCATGCGGCGATAGGCAAATGTTCTGTATGGGCAAGTAAAGGTTGTCTTTTTTTTCTTGGTCTTAGGTGTCTCATGGGAATCTAAATATAACCCGAGAAGCATCGAGAAAACAATAGTATTGTTTCCCCGAGAGTCTTTCGGCATTTGATCCATGAAGGCGCAATGGAAAAGTGTTCCTTTTGGGTAGCTTCATTCAATTTCTATAGCAATGCCACCTCCTCCACCCTGTACCAATCGAGTCGGTATAAGATATTCTTAATCATTTTTGACGACGGTCATGCCACCCTTCTTCGGTATACAATGCACCGGGCTTACCCATGGACTGTCAGAGATCGGATAAATAAATCCGGCGTCAAGAAGTTTTTTAACTTCTTTCTTGATGACGTCATGGATTTTCGGATTTACCCGCCTTTGATGCTGAACCGTTAGTTCGTAGTCCTCTTCCATGAGAATTTTGTGGGTACAAAACTCTGGGTTGATACCCTTAATATCGAAAAGTTTCCAAGCGATGGCTCGCTTGTGGGACTTTAGAACCTCGATTAGAGCGGCCTTTTCCTCATTCTTTAAATCTTTTTGCAATTTATAACGGGCAATTGTCGTTTCCTTCCAAAAAATGTATTATTCTAAATAAGGTGGCTGTCCTTGAGTTCAATCTCAGTGGGCTCATTAACTGAGATTTTGTCATTGTTCGCTTCACATATTTTAAGAATCTTTTCGAGTTATGGAAAATATTTTCCTTGAAGAGGGGTGGTCATGGCTTCACTATTAGATTGCTTCGAGGATAAGAATGTCTCCTTCAGGGTAATAATATGTTGATCATACTTCCGGTGATGTTGGATCATCCTCTATAGCAAGAAAAGAGGCGGCTTCTGTGAAAAGGTGAATATAAAAATCACTGTACCGAATGGTGTTATAGTCGGAGATGAAGTGAGACGATTGGTTCATTAGTAAGGAGTGGGATTGCCACTCGAGATCACATAGAGAAAACCAAGAACTTCTTGAGAGTATTTCTTCACAAGCTTATCAATGAACGTCATTTCAGTTTGTCGTATATGATTGTATTTAGCACGTGTAGCTCGAAAGTTTGGTCCAGATTAAAAGTAATGGCCTCTCTGCCAACACGAAGGTTATTTCTCTTCGTATACATATATTCTGCATGACTGGTCTTTATGAAACTCTCTGAGATTAAAGGTATGGGGGGTCTGGCTCAAAATCTACGACCACGAAATCTGCTGGAAATAGGAACTTTCCCACCGTTACATAGACATCTTCGGCGATACCGATCGGTTCAGAGATCGAACGGTCCGCTAGTTCTAGTGTCATGCAAGTCGGGGTTAGTTCGGGAAGAGAGAGAGTTTTCCATACGGAAATATGGGGGATAGATTAATTGCTCGCGCCAAGATGCGGCCAAGGCGTTGCATTATTAATCCGGAGAATTCACATGGAATAAGAAAATCGGCCAGGGTCTCCAAGTTTTTTCGGTAACTTGTTTAGGAGGACCGCTGAGCAATTCTCGTTCAATGGAGTTCTAGCCATTTCACTCAACTTTTCTTTGTTTCCGATTAAGGTTTTTAGAGTCGAGGCGAATTTTGGCATAAGCATCAAGGCATCCGTAAAGCTAATTTCGAAACTCAAATCTCTAAAGATTTCGTAGATTTCTCAATTTGGTCGTTGCTTTTTCATGACGCCTTTCAATCATTTCTTCTTGAAGGAAATTTAATTGTTGCTTTTTGATTAGGTATTGAAGGCACTATCTGGAGTATTTACATGGGCTCAGAGATTGAATCATAATGGACATCAAGGACTACGGAGGTTGGAGTCTTTCGGTGCTTCCGTTATTGCAGGAGGCAATGTGGTCCTTGTTACCTCGGTTCAGTTCCATTACTTTAGGGAGAGAAGTAATAGGAATCGTGGGGTCCTTTGTAAGCAACACAAAAACAAAATAAAAAAAAAAAAAAAAACAAAAAAAACCCCAAAAGAGCCACTCGAGTGGTATTCCTTCAAGTCCTCCTTCGGTGTTAGTAACGGTGTTATAGGGAGATTTCCGAAGTAGGAGCTGTATGGATGTGACAAATGTGGTAAGCATGTTCTGTGAGATTGGTCAACCTGATTTTTGCATGTTTTGCCTTGTGTTTGAATGTTCCTCATTCACAACATCATTAGCCTTTACGTTAAGGAAAAGGGACTTGAAAATCTTCTTTCGAACACCTTGAATTTGTGGAGCTGAGCTTGATGGGCGGAGCTTGATAAGCAAGAGGTTGAACAACCTGAGGTCGATAGATTTGACCTTGATGTAAGGGGGTTGGTAAGCTGATAGATGATTGAAATTTCCCCGTTTTGGTTGTAACGTTTCTGATTGTTTCCTTGTTTTCGCACATTATGCATTGTTTTGAACGGGAGGAAAACCGGGAGGTCGAATTTGATTTGCAATCGGGGCTCGATAACCGGTGTTTCTTTGGTTGAAATTAGTTGCGGCTGCTTGAGAGACGTATTCTTGAATATTATCTCGATAAACATTGCCAGTGGTGGCTGGACAAGTTTGGTAGGAATGAGCACCACCGCAAGTAACACAACTTTCCTAACGCTTTTACGGGAGTAGGTGAGGCTGAGATTGATTTTTCTTGTCAAGAAGTAAGGTTTACCATATTCTTTCTGCTCGGCTCACATCGGTTAGAAATTCGGTGGTGGAAGTGCTAGAATTCACATTTGGCAAACAACCGATTGTTCGTGAATTACGAACTTTGGATTTGCTTTCAATGATTCTTAGGCAATCACGAGGCATTTTATCCAAAAAGTTACCACCCGCGACGGAATTTAATAAATCCTGATCATTAGAGTTCAAGGCATTGTAGAATGTATCGAGTTGATGCAACTCAGAAAATCCATGATGTTGACATGCCCGAAGAAGATCGTTAAATCAGTCCCATGCTTCATAAAACGTCTCATCAAATCTGTGTTGAAATCTCGTGATTTCATTTCGAAGGTTTGTTGTTTTAGAAGGAGGGAAAATTTTGTTGTGTAATTTCAAAACAAGATCATCCATGTTTGAATTGAGCGAGGGGTTTCTTTTCTCAAGCCAAATCGGGCTGCCCACTCGAGGGAAATTGGGAATGCATAAGCTTTACACGACGTATCGGGACGTTCGGGAACTTCATCGTAGAAGTGATCTTGTTGAAATATCAATATGTGGGATGAAGGGTCTTCTTTGTAATGTCCAAAGAAAATGCTTGTTTGAACGAGGTTAAGCAGACCGAGCTTAAGCTCAAAGTTGTTTGTGGTGATTTCTTTTTCCCCTTTTTTTTTTTCTCTTTTTTTTTCTTTTTTTTTTAGGGCAACAAACGATGCATCACTCGTAACTCGGTGGGTGCTACGAGCAATTGAGCCATAGTACGATTATCAGCCATCGTAACTACAGGAGGATGTGGATTTTCAATTGGTTCTTCAAGATTGAATGGCTCAACAACAGCTGGTGGGGCCTGTTGTTGTTGACGGTTAAGATTACGAGATTGGGAACGAGTGCGCATGCACTAAAAAAGAAAATTTACACAAATTTTTTTTTGGTTTTTGGTTTTACAAAATGAATTCACATTTATTTTGGATAACGGTCACGATAATAGACAACTTAAACCTAATAATAGACAAGCTTCTTGGTTCTCTTGTTGGATTATCAAAAATATCCTCCACCACATCCATAGTGAAATTTCCCGAATCGGGCTCACTATCACAAAAGAATGCTTCATAATCTGGAAGAGATAAATCCGAATAAGAAGTGGGACTGCCACTACTAATCTCTTCCAGATTAAAGCAAAAAGTTTCAGATTCGGGTAAAGAATTATCAAAGGTGTTAGTCTCCTCCAAGAAAAAGTTAAGAGATGTGGAGGAAGACTTGGTCACAAAATCGGAAGATGGAATGGGATTATCTTTTAATGCTTCGATCTTAGCAATAAGAAGATTGACATTCAACAATTTTTCACGAAGAATATCGTCTTTGATTGTTAGAAGAATATCAGTATCAATCCCTCCAACTTCCGGGATAACAATCTCCACCACCTCTAAGCTGACGAGCTCAGAATCGGGAGGTGATGCCTCAACATAATCGATGTCCTCACCGTAAAGAGAATTGTCATCACTCAAAGAATCATCATCGTTGGAATTGATGAAAATCTCAGAATGGTCTTTTAAAACTTCAAGAGGGGTGGAATTGTCACAAAAAGGCACATCACACATACTGTCGGAAATACCCTCGGACTCACTTAGGATCGGGACAAGGTCCTCAACACTAGACTTTATTACTTCGTCCGATTCTGTTGCCGGAATAGTGTCAAGATGCTCATCCTCCATTATGAGAGAGTCAACGGGCTCCTCGGTTAATAAAACGGGTGTGATTGCAACACACGGAGGAAGTCCAGAAATAATAATATCTTTCAAGGGAATAGAACTTTCCTCGTCATCGTCATCATCGTAGCAAATGGGAATCTTCCAATATCGATCTTTAGCCACTTGATCTTCCGCAATTCGCTTATCTTCTTCCTTCTTTTGCATATATTGACCAACCATATTCATATGGGATGTCATTTGCCCTTTTTTTTTTTTTTCCTACATATCTCTTTTTGAGATTTGGAGAAGCTCATTTTGAGCATTAAAGATAGGATGATTGACGATATATTGCAGGGGTTGAAATTGGTCAAAACCCGGAATATTAGAATCATAACACGGATTAGGTTCGTAATAATTCATCGGTTGACATTGAAAAGTCTCGTGAGGACCCCCACAATCTTCACAACAAGGATATTGTTGTGGAAAACTCGGTGAAGTTTGTGGAAAATAATCAAAGTTTTGATTGAAACACGGGTCCTGATTGTAGACAAACGGGACTTGAGGTGGACAATCGTAACCATGATGGGACGTTCCCACCATAAACTACAAGAGTATGGCACGTATTGGGGTTGTGGAGGTGGGATAAAAATGTTAGGAGAATCATTGACAAAATTAGGAATGGAATCATAAGTGAATGAATTTCCATCTCCAGAATAGCATATCGGATCGAAACTTGGCATAGTTTGTGGGAGCTCATCAACGGTTTGATTGTTGCATGGTTCCGGATTAGAGATAATCGGAACTTTCGGTGGACAATTATAGCCATAATGAGCACCGTTCCCACAAGACTTGCAAGTACATCGTTGACAAAAGATATCGTCTAACGAATCACCACACTCGTAACAACAATGGTGGTCGATATGCGGAGGACTTTGTGAAGAACTTTCACCGGGGTCTTGATTGAAGAAGAATGGCTCTTGAGGCAAAACAACATTAGTTTTGTCGTTGGATGACTCGGAAATGTTTAGAAAGTCTTGGAAAATTTCATCTTCATAACAAATTGTAGACCAAACTTCTTTTAATTTCTTTCGTAATAGAGCACATCCTCGACATTATGGACCATTAACCGGGTTTCCACACTTGGGACAATTATGAGGGGGTCGTTGAGACGAGTCGGGTGTTTTATTAGGATCACGAACAAACTTGTCAACGAAACCCCCTTTAGAGCAAACACATGATTTATTGTGCAAAGCTTCACAAGACGAACACTCTTTAAACGTGAAGAGGGGATTCGAACGATCATCGAGTGACGCCATAAGAATTAAAAAATATAGAGGGTTAAGAAAAGAATTAAATGGATAAGAAGAAAAAGAAGATTATTTTTGGGTTTTTAGGTTTTTTTTAAACAATTCATTTTATTAAAGGACAAAATGAGATCGAACAACTTAAACCAATAATCAACTTGCTTCACGGTAGCTCTTTAAAAGAAAAACGCACAAGGAGCGGAGGAGCGGGAAAGCGCGAAGCTATTAAAATCCTTCTCCTTTCGGGTCGTAGTTCCTCGGAACAACCCTCCTTATACCCCTCTTGTAGTTTGTTAATCAATTAAAGATGAGTTGTACCTCGCAAGTGACACAAAAGGCAAGTTTTAATCTTTTGTTTGGGAACTTATTATGATAATGCTTCAGTTGAAAGCATTATATTGATGATGAATTGTTTATCTTTATTTAGGACAACGTTTTTATGTTTTTGATTTTTCTTGTTTTTATATACTAATAAAAAAATGAAAAATATTTTTGTATTTTTTATATTTTTATAAAGAAAATAACTTCACAAGGAAGGATCTTCAAAGCACTAATTGTCAACATTGGAACGTCAATCGTATTACAAATCCTTTCCCCGCAGCGGCGCCAAAAATTGATTTGTTAAAATAATACCTTTACTATATATATAAATATAAATATAAATATATATAATAAGAATTATCAAAATCAATAATAATATGATAAGTATTCCGAGAGGCTTTTTAAAAGATTAATGCTTTTATCCAAAGCAAAACCCTAAAAACCTACCCGGGTCGTTTCCCAACGAGGAATGCAATGGAAAGTCGTTTGTCGGTTTGATAATCGATGTTTGAATGAAACAAGGCTTTGATTTGGTTTCTAATTCTACGGGAAAAATCAATTAAAAGGCAATCTAAACTAAAAACAAAAGCAATGACTAAATTAAAAACGTAAACGGAAACGTAAAAACGCGATTTAAAAACCTAAATTATCAAAATTTTATCCTAAACTGATTATTTAACTTTTTAAAAATCTATGTGACTAAAATGTAAGAGCAAAGAAAACTAAACCAAAAACGAAAGCAATTTAAGCTTGAAAACACGAAAAATAACGGGATTCAATCACGTTCTTTAAAAATTAAAAATCTACAATTTTAATCCTACGAAAGCAAATTTAATTTTCCTAGGTCCTAAGTGATAAAAGAAAATTTAAAAAAAATTATATTTTTTTGACTTTTAATAATTTTATATGAATTAAAAACTGTTTTAATAAGAAAAATTAATTAAAAATACTAAATGAACTTGGAAAAATCTAAAAAAATGCAGGAAAATACTTTGACTTATGCTGGATCTAAGAAAAATGAAATGGGATTACCAGCTTATTGGAATAAGCTAGTAATAAGAAAATTTTGGTTGCTAGCTTAAATGGGCTAAAATGGTATAAAGAATAAATAGTGAGTAAGGCTAACAGATAGCCCTACTGATGCCAATGGTTTGTGTGTGTGACTTTTGGGACGAGTGTGTGATAAAGGAGAGGTCATGGGTTCAAACCCCATGCCTCTCTCTTTTTTAGAAACATTTTTTTTGATTTTCTTTTTACCAGCTTATAAAATAAGCAAAACTAACCCACTTTAATAAACACACTTTTTTCACAAACCACTAATAAGCACAAAATTAAGCATTTTAAGTTGACCGTTTAAGCTTTTACACTAAGTTATACTAAATGGCTAAACTATTTGCCTTTTTAAGCCCCAATAAGCAATGCAAAAAGAGAAATAAGCTAAAACAGATATTTAACTACACCTAATAAGCAAATTTGAACAAAAATAAGCTAAGAAAACAAATTGGAAGGCACTAAATTCGAATAAGCACTTATGCCAACAACAGCATACCAAACAGCCTAGGGACACCTTTTTGAGCTTAATTTTAAGCCCTAAGATGGAACCTTGTGACTTTAAAAACCACAAACAGATTAAATTTGGACTTCAAAGAGCTTATATCAACAATCTAAAACCATTTTAAAATTAAGAATAAGCCACAATAGGCAAATGAAAAAGCCGTTTTTCATAAATTTCAACACTTAACAATTTTTGACAGATTGGACAAAAAACAACACCACCAAATGCAGGTTTAAACTAAACTTATAAACTTCATTTTAACACTAAAAACAACACTTAGAAACTGGTTTCAAAGTCCTAATCCAAAAAAGCTATATAAAACTGATTTAACACCACAAATAAGAAACTTGTAGGACATACAATAAAAAATTCAGTTTTAAAACTTTAATTTCTTTAAAAACAGATGAACACAACTCAAACAGGCTTGTTAAAGTTAGATGACTCACCCAAAAGGTCTAAAAACTTATTTTAACCCATTTTCAGTCTTGACCCAAACACCCCTTTAAATTCACATCTTGCATTTTAAAACTAAAACAAATTAAGAAAACCTTAAAACTAGATGTAATAAGCATATAAAAGACAGAGTAAGCACAAAATAAGCAGTTAATTAAGCGTTATAAGCAATTAGAAAAAAACTTTTAGCAACAAAATAGAAATGAGCTTATATGGAGAAAATTAAAATGTACCTTAGTCCCTTGCTCAAAACAGCGATTATACAACCTAATAATCTCTAATAACCTACCCAGCTTATAAATAAGCAATCTATTTAACCCATAAGCTCTTCCTTTTCCAGCTTATCATCCATTAAGCTCAAAATCAAAATTCTTGATTCCATGCAACAGTAACTTTCAAAAACTTTTGTAAAAGCTTTAAATAAGTTAAAAACAGATTATATAAGCTTAAGAAGCTTATAGAAATGACTTGTGATTATAAAAAACTTGAATGCATAAACTTTAAAAGACAAGATTATAAAAACTTGAAAACTGAAATTTCATTAATCAGTGGACCACAAGATATCAAAACGTATGTGACAGTCATAGGAGATACAACTTCACATAAAAAGGTATTTACGTTGCTCTAAGCTCATGACACTGAAGCTAATAACGAAAGATAGCATGTACATTGCTATAAGTAATTGCTTGCCCTTACAGGTGTCCGACCAAAGACCACCTAACCAGTTTCGACATGACATATATCCGTTTATCGGGAGCCCCGTGGGTAGTGAGCGCTACTCACCCGGATAGGGATAATTAGTCCCAATAGATCTATTTATTCACTCGCGCTCCCTCAACCGGTCCTCCGGTCAAGAAATTGACAGTTCATGATAGTTCGGGCAATAGTGGTCTAAACGCTACTTAGGCAACACGTAAATAGGGAAATCTCACGTATAGTACTTGTGTCCAGTTTTAAAAACAAGCAATGTTTCTCACCCCAAGTTATAAAACATTTATTCAAAACGAGTAAAAGAGTGGGGCTATGAACTCACCTTGATGATAAGGTAAAGAGTATACGTCAAAAAGTAGGGTCACTCGGAACGAACGGTGGTACACGGGTATGACCTAGAAGAATACGGGTTTCGATTTAGTCTCGGAAAGTTAACGTATGTGATTGATGCATGAACGTTTATTATTCATTTTTGGTAAACGTTATTTGTGTATTAAAAACGTTAGTGATCGATTTTTATGAAAAGTCTTAAGTTGTAAGTAAGTACGTATATAATATTATATTAATTATATAAATATAATATTATATTATTATTAACGTATAAATAAACCTGTTATTTATAATTTGACATTTCCAAATCGTTAAGTAATTTAGTCAAAACATTTTATTATTTATGCTTTCTAAATAATTTCTAAGTATAAGATTTTTACAAAATTTCGGCATGACCCGTTCGTGTTTACTCATTTTTCCAAAGTCGTAGACTTTATTAAAAACCAATTTCAAACCACTTCCAAATCACAATTTACAATTTACAAACTCTATACAATCGTTTTCCATTTAAAACAAGTCTAACGAGTCACTAAAACACTTATTGGGCTTTTAGGCCTAATAAGCCTTTAAAACGCCAAAGTACGAAATAAATAAGTCCGATATACTAAAAAGATAACAAACAAGTTCTAGGTTCATCAATAAGCTACCACAAGCTTATAATAAGCCAAGACATAACAAGCCAAACCCATAAGCTTGTGTACAAGCTTGGGCCGCGGCTTATGTTGTGGGTGACGTGGGCTTGTAGGCCCATTAAGCCTTATTTGATCTTATGGATTAAGTCAAATAGCTTAATGCTTCATCCTTTCAAAAATAAACTAACAATATCCAAAATAAAACTAAGTTACAAGAAAATAAGTCACAACAATATTTCTTTATATTTTTCCATTTTATTTCGCGTGTATATATACTAAAATAAGCTCAAAATAATTAAACAAGCTCTCAAATAAGCTCACAAATATAAGCCGAATACAATAAGCTCAAAAGTACAAATATTATCACATGAAAATAACCACGATCACAAAACTATGATTTCCTTATATTTATTTTTATAAATTTCGAACCATAAGTATACCTTTTTAAGGTTTATGTAGTTTCAAAATCATTCTTTTTACAAAACAAGTTGTACAACAAAGGTTTATGCATCAAGAGAAGTAAGGAAGTACAAGTTATTTGAAGTTTTGAAGACTTACAAAGAAAAATGGTTTTTAGAGATGAACAAAGATCAAGAACAACCCAAACGTTGTTTATTTTATACCCGAATGATCTTAAAAGATCAAACCTTCAACTAGTCTTCAAAAGTAAATGATTGAAAGTGAAAAATGTATGGTTTTGTATGTGTTTGTGTTTGTGCCGTAAGTTAGGGTGAGCAAGAGAGAAAAAGAAAAGCTCAAATACAAGTGTGTGTATGTAAATGAAATATGGTATATAACTAAGTTGCTTCACACACTAGAGTGTGTTTGCGTATGTGTGTCGTGTACAAGAGACAAGGGAAGAGAGAGGACCAATTTGATCTCCTAATCATATTCAAGTTATAACAAATCATGTGATTAAGGCTTGTCTTCTTGTTTTGAATTCAAACTTGTTCACCAAGGGTGCATGTGGTGTTTGTTTGGGCCGAACAAGACAAATGGGAGGGGGACCAAATGATTCTCTCCATTTTATATTGCTAGTGCTTCCCACTTGATTTAATTTCCAAGTCTTACATGTATAAGCTCATGTTATAAGTAAACCACGATTAACGCAAGTAACGAAACGAATGATGGTATCACCGAAAATTAAGAAATTTTAAATATTGTCATAAAATGTAAAAAGGCTATTGCCAAAATACTACAACGTTTGGCATCCCGGTTCACTCCCGGAGACGGTTCTCAGATAAAAGCGGGAATACTTCCCGGTTACACGTAAATATTAAATGAAACTTCAAAAATTCAAATTGCTAAACGGAAATGGCTAAATTATTAAACGGAAATTCTCGGGGTGTCACATTCTTTCCCTGTTAGAAGAGCTTTGTCCCCAAAGTTCATGACGTGGTATCTGCCACCGGTGCAAAACTTGGGAAAAGATGAGGGTACTTCTTTTGCATTTGGTCTTCACGCTCCCAGGTGAACTCAAGACCCCTCTTAGAGTTCCAGCGTACTTTGACAATCGGAATACGACTCTGCTTCAGACGCTTGACCTCACGGTCCATGATCTCGACAGGTTCTTCGATGAAGTGCAATTTGTCGTTAACTTGGATTTCATCCAACGGTATAGCAAGCAGTTCCTTGGCCATGCATTTCTTCAATTTCGAGACGTAAAACGTACTATGAACTCTACTCAACTGCTCTGGGAGTTCAAGTCGATAAGCAACGGTTCCTACTTTAGCAATGATCTTAAAAGGTCCAATATAACATGGGTTCAACTTTCCCCGTTTGCCAAAACGTATCACCCCTTTCCATGGCGATACTTTCAACATGACCTTATCTCCTACTTGAAACTCAAGAGGTTTTCATCTTACGTCGGCATAGCTCTTCTGACGATCACGGGCGGCTTGGATACGGTTATTGATTTGAACATTTTCTCGGTTGTCTCGTGGATGATCTCTGGGCCAGTGAGCTGACTATCTCTAACTTCAGCCCAACAGATAGGTGATCGACACTTGCGCCCATACAACGCCTCAAATGGATCAGCCTTAATGCTGGTATGGTAATTGTTGTTATACAAAAATTCTACCAATGGTAAGTGTTTATCCCAACCTTTTCTAAAGTCGAGTACACAGGTAAGTAACATGTCCTCCAACGTCTGAATGGTTCTCTCACTCTGACCATCGGTCTTTGGATGGTAAGCTGTACTCATATCCAATCGAGTACCTAATGCTTTATTAAGGGACTTCCAAAAATGTGAAGTAAATCTCCCATCGCGATCAGAGATGATCGAAACTGGCACTCCATGCCTTGAGACTACTTCCTTCAAGTATTGTCTCGTCAACTTCTCCAACGTGTCATCTTCCCGCATAGGCAAGAAATAAGCAGACTTAGTGAGACGATCAATGATTACCCAAATCGTGTCTTGACTGGCTGCCGTCTTTGGCAACTTAGTCACAAAGTCCATTGTTATATTCTCCTATTTCCATTGTGGGATCTCTGGTTGAACCAACAAACCAAACGGTTTCTGATACTCTATCTTAACTTTAGCACACGTTAAACACTTGCTGACATACATGGCAATTTCTACTTTCATATTGGGCCACCAATACAGCTTCTTAAGGTCTTGGTACATCTTATCTGATCCAGGATGAATGGAATACTTTGACTTATGGGATTCATGCATAATTAAAGCTCTCTGGTCACCAAAACACGGAATCCAACTTTGATTGTTCAAACATAACGTTCCGTCAACACGTGGTTCTAGCTTATTAATCATGCCATGCAAATCTTCGTTGATGAAGTTCTCTTCTTTTCTGGCTTCCGATTGAGCATTCAAAATCTGCTTAGGAAGGTTTAACTCTATAGTCATAACTAAGGCTCGAACTCGTAGCGGCTTACTTCTTTCCTTTCGGCTTAGGGCATCAGCCACCACGTTTGCTTTTCTTGGGTGATATTGAATCTCACAGTCGTAGTCGCTCAACAACTCTAACCAACGTCGTTGTCTCATGTTCAACTCCTTCTGATCGAGAATGTGTTGCAAACTCTTGTGATCAGTGAACACAACACACTTTGTACCGTACAGATAGTGTCTCCACATCTTCAAGGCAAACACTACTGTACCAAGCTCCAGGTCGTGTGTAGTATAGTTCTTTTCATGAAACCTTGAGTTGGCTAGATACGTAGTCTATGACCTTCTCTCTCTGCATCAAAACCGCACCCAACCTTTTATGCGAAGCATCGCAGTATACCACGAAGTTCTCACTTCCCTCAGGTAAAGCCAAAATCGGCGCACTACACAGTTTTTATTTCAACAGCTAAAACGCAACCTCTGCCTTTTCTCCCTAATCAAACTTCACACTTTTCTGAGTCAACTTCATCATAGGTCTAGCGATTTTTGAGAAACCTTCAATAAATCGTCAGTAGTAACTGGCCAAACCTAAAAATTGACGAATCTCGGTTGGTGTTTTGGGTGACGCCCAATCCTTGATTGACTCAATCTTAGCGGGATCAACGTGAATTCCTTCACTATCAATCACGTGACCAAGAAATTATACCTTCGACAGCCAAAACTCACACTTTGAAAACTTGCCATACAATTCTTCCTCCTTCAATAACTTCAAAATCAACTTAAGGTGTCCTTCGTGCTCCATCTACTATTGGAGTAAATCAAAATATCATCGATGAATACGCTTACGAATCTATCCAGATACGGTTTGCACACCCGATTCATCAAATCCATGAATACTGCCGGTGCGTTAGTCAAGCCAAAAGGCATTACTTGGAACTCGTAGTGACCATAGCGAGTCCTAAATGCTGTCTTTGAAATGTCTTCCTCACGAACTCTGAGTTGATGATAACTAGATCTCAGGTCGATCTTAGAGTAGACTCTTGACCCTTGCAGTTGATCAAACAAGTCGTCGATCCTCGAAAGTGGGTATCGGTTCTTCACAGTAAGTTTGTTTAGTTCACGGTAGTCGATACACATCCGAAAAGATCCATCTTTCTTCTTGACAAACAAAACCGGTGCTCCCCAGGGTGAGGAACTGGGTCTTATAAATCCTCTGTCAGAAAGTTCTTGCAACTGAGTAGACAATTCTTGCATTTCAGCTGGTGCTAATTGATACGAGGCTCGTGCTATAGGTGCAGCACCAGGGACTAAGTCGATTTGAAATTCAACTTGTCGAGCAGGTAGCAATCCAGGCAAGTCTTTTGGAAAGACTTCCGAAATTCCCATACGATTGACACGTCCTCAAGTCGCTTCTCCTCCGACTTATCCTCAGCCTTCTTAGATGTAACTTGCGCTAGGTATATGATACATGTATTTCTATACAATAAAATAATATAAAATATATAATATTCCAAAAGAGCAATTAAGAATTTTCCCAAAGTCTCCCTTAAGGAAAATCCACTCTAAAAGATATATAAATAATATAATATAATACGTATTAAACCGAGAAGTTGCTTTCCC